>CAIGRP010100070.1:0-12104 GCA_903798385.1 Fraxinus cuspidata | reverse complement strand
ATATGAAAGTGTTGCTGAAATCTATGATGCTTTGGAATATTGTTGATGGAGGTTTTGAAGAGCCGGAGACAAAAGATGAAATGACTCAAACACAAAGAAATGCCTTGAATGAAAGGCGAGAAAAAGATAGTAAAGCCCTTTTCCAGATTTACCAGGCAATTAAGAGACCAATGTTTGAACGAATTGCAAAGGCTGAAACTTCAAAGGAAACTTGGGAAATTTTGCAGACAACATACCTTGGAGAAGAGAAAGTAAAAAAGGTACGCTTACAGTCCTTGAGATTAGAGTTTGAGAAATTGGAAATGAAAGAAGACGAAAGTATTTCTCATTACTTTACAAGGGTTACCACAGTTAGAAATCAAATGGCATTTAATGGTGAACGTTTTGAAGATCAGAAAGTTGTTGAAAAAGTTCCTCGAAGTCTACCATCAAGGTTTGATTTCATTACTGCCACAATTGAAGATTTTAAAGACTTGAAAACACTTTCATTAGATTATTTACTTGCATCGTTAAAATCTCATTAACTACGAGTAAAGAACAGGAGTCCTTCACTCCCTAATCAAGCACTCAAATATCAACTTTCGGGAGGCTTTACTTCTTATACTTTTAGAGGAAGAGGACGATTTGGAGGTCNTTTAAAGACTTGAAAACACTTTCATTAGATTATTTACTTGCATCGTTAAAATCTCATTAACTACGAGTAAAGAACAGGAGTCCTTCACTCCCTAATCAAGCACTCAAATATCAACTTTCGGGAGGCTTTACTTCTTATACTTTTAGAGGAAGAGGACGATTTGGAGGTCGAGGGAGAAGCCACCATTCTTGCGGAAGAGGAAGATGATTTCAAAGTGGTAGAGAGCTCAAAGAAGAAGTAAAGGATAATCACACAAGCAATTTTCGAAGAGGTCGAGGCCGAGGATATCAACAAAAAGGTAGAAAAGAATTCTCTAAATGCTATTATTGTCATAAGACTAATCATAAAAGTAGTTATTGCTGGTATAAAGAAAAAGAATATGTTGAATGCTGTCATTGCCACAAACTTGGCCATAAAAGCAATGAGTGCCGGAACAAGAAAAATGAGGATAAAGTGGGAACTAGTTTCATTCATGAAAATGATAGTGATGAGAAGTACACTTCTGAAACTTTGTTATTAGCATGTGAAAATAATCAAAATGATGAAGTTTGGTATCTGGATAGCGGTGCTAGTAAGCATATGACTGGAAATAAAAACTTGTTTTCTAAGCTAGTGGAATCAGAATAGGGCAGGTCAAAGTTGGTGATGCTACAATTAAAGGGATTGGAAATATAACAATAGAAACTAAGACACGAAAGCATGAAAAGATGTCAGATGTTCATTATGTTCCTGGTTTGCGAAGCAATCTATTAAGTGCTGGCCACCTTGTAAGAAAGGTTTATGAGATCAATTTACATGATAAATTGTGCATTTTGACTAGAGAGAATCAGATTGTCACAAAGATTCCATTGGCATCAAATAAAATGTTTCCTATTCAGCTAAAAGTTACTAATATTGCTTATCATTTCACTAGCACGAATGGAGAAATTTCGAAACTATGGCATGACAGGTATGGTCATTTAAATTATGGAGCTTTGAAATTATTATCAGAAAAGAAAATGGTGGATGGTCTTCCTCAAATTGATCAATTGAATGAAGTTTGTGAGACCTGTCTACTTGGAAAGCAACATATAAGTCCATTTCCACACAAGTCATCTTGGAGAGCCTGACAACCACTACAACTTATACATTCGGACTTATGCGGGCCAATTCCAGTTTTATCTCTTGGAGGTAGCAGATATTTTATCTTTTTCATTGATGGCTTTAGTAAAAAAGTTTGGACATATTTTCTTAAAGAAAAATTTGATTGCTTTCAACTTTTCAAAGATTTTAAAGCTGAAGTTGAGAAGTTTTCTGTATTTTCTATTAAGAAATTAAGAACTGATTGTGGGTTTGAGTATCTTTCAAAGGACTTTGAAAAGTTGTGCAGAAATCTTAGAATAAAACATGAACTAACCGTTTGGTATTCGCCACTGCAGAATGTAGTTTGTGAAAGAAAAAACAGAACCATTATGGAAATGGAAAGATGCATGCTTAAAAGATAGCAACTACCATGAGAACTTTGGGCAGAGGCAGTTTCTTGTGCAGTATATTTGATCAACATGTCACCTTCAAAAAGCTTGAATAACATGGCTCCTCGTGAAGCCTGGTATGTTTCTAAACCAACAGTTTCACATCTTAAGATCTTTGGTAGTCTTGCTTTTGCTCATATACCGGATGTTATATGAAATAAATTGGATGATAAAGCTCAGAAATGCATTTTTGTTGGATATAGTGAAAGGTCTAAAGGCTATAAATTATATATTCCATTGACGAAGAAAATTGTGATAAGTAAAGTTCAATCAAAATGCAACCGTTTGGAAGTAATGAGAGCAGTCAATCAATAATTTTTCAAGAATGAGATAACACCTGAAATGAAAAATGTGACAATTCTTCAAGTCGTGGATCCCTTTCACCTCCAAGTTCTTCTAAAGGACAAGAATCTAATGAAGATCCACCAAGAACAAAAATGAGAAAATTGCAAGAAATATATGAGTCTACGGATCCTAATCATGAAGACGGTGCTATTTTGTTTGCATTTTTTGCAGGTGAGGAACCAATTTTACTTGATGCAGCAATAAAAGAAGAAAAATGGAGAAAGGTCATGAAGGAAGAAATTGATGTCATTGAAAAGAACAATAGGTGGAAGCTCACAAATCTGCCACCAAACAAGGAGCCTATTGGAGTAAAGTGGGTATTCAAAACTAAACTGAATCCTAACAATTCAGTCAACAAACACAAAGCAAGGCTTGTAGCAAAGGGGTATGTGCAAAGAAAATGAGAAGACTACAATGATGTATTCGCCCCAGTTTCTAGACTTGACACTGTTCGGCTTATAATTTCTCTAGCTGCTCAACTAGAAGCACTTGCAAATGGATGTTAAATCTGCATTTTCAAATGGTTTTATCGAAGAAGAGATTTATGTTATACAATCACCTGGTTTTGTGAAAGAAGGAGAAGAACATAAGGTTTACAAGTTGAAAAATGCCTTATACGGTTTAAAACAATTACCAAGAGCTTGGTATAGTAGAATCAATACATTTTTTGAAACAAATGATTTTCATAGAAGTCCACATGAACATACTCTCTATACCAAAAATGGTTTGGATGGAAGTTTCATTATAGTAAGTCTTTATGTTGATGATCTAGTCTTCACTGGAAATAATCTGGCTATGTTGGACGATTTTAGAGACTTGATGATGAAAGAGTTTGATATGACATATTTGGGAAAATTACATCCTTTTGGGTATTGAAGTACACCAATCAGAAAGTGAAATTTTTATTACTCAAGAGCAATATGCTAAAGAGATTCTAAAAAGATTTAAGATGGAATTTGCAAACCATGTTTCAACTCCATGCATTTTAGGCCAGATACTTTGAAAAGAAGGAGAAGGAAAGCTTGTGAATACCACCATGTTCAGGAGCTTAGTGGGTAATCTGAGCATCTCACAGCTACACAACTTGATATAATGTTTGCAGTGAGTTTAATAAGTAGGTTCATGTAAGAGCCATATTCAGAACATTAAGAAGCTGCTAAAAGAATTTTACGATATATGAAGGGGACAATTGATTATGGCATTTTTTATCAAGCAAATGTTCCAATTACATTCT
Organism: Fraxinus cuspidata; assembly: GCA_903798385.1. Classification (NCBI taxonomy): domain Eukaryota; kingdom Viridiplantae; phylum Streptophyta; class Magnoliopsida; order Lamiales; family Oleaceae; genus Fraxinus; species Fraxinus cuspidata. Next base: position 8,380 of record CAIGRP010100070.1, on the reverse strand, counting down.
TTGGATGCACTGACAGTGATCTTGTTGGAAGGAAGTGTTAATGATAGTAAAAGTACATCGGGGTATGCCTTTAGCATTGGAAGTGGAGTAATTTGTTTCGAAGAAACAACCAATTGTTGCTCTTTCAAAAACGGAAGCTCAATATATTGCGGCATCTTTTGCCGGATGCCAAATTGTATGGCTACAAGGCATTTTGGAGAATCTAAACCACAAGCAGGATGTTCCTACAACTCTTTTGTGCGACAATAATTCAGCAATTTTGGTTACAAATGAACCAGTTTTACATGGGAGGACTAAACACATTCGTATGAGGTATCACTTCTTGAGAGAGCTTGTTCACGATGGAATAATTCAAGTCAAATACTGCAAAACAAAAGATCAAGTAGCAGAGTTGGAGGTCAGAACTTCAAGAAACAACTTGCGAGACTTGGAATGAAAAGAAAATTTGGTTTACGGGAGGCAATGTTGGAAAATAAACCAAATTAGTGATAAACGAATTCAATAATCATTTACTAAACTTTGTTTTAGTGTTTACATGTATTCCAAAAACTGACTGAGTCTTGTGTTCTATAAATTAAAATGTAATATGCAGTAATTTTTCAAGATAATAAAATTGAGTATTTCTAATAATATACTTCCCAACTTTTCTTGCCTTCAGTCTTTAACTCGCACTTGAAGCTTATTAGTAGATGGTTTTTTTTCTTTAAGGTACAAGTAAAAAAATTGTTAAAAGCACGATTTTATTTTTAAATTTAAAAAGGAGAAAAAATAGAAAAGGGAAAAAGGTTAAAAGAGTTTAGTAACGAAATGAGTTACTACAAAAGAGTAAGACTCTAGTCCAACTAGACTAGTCATGTGGCACTATGATGTAGGTATAATAAAATGTGGTAAAGTTGTACCATTTTTAATTGAAGTTATCATTTAATGCTATGTAGTGCATATAGGTTGGCACAAGTTCGATCACATCGCATTTTTCTACTACGAATTTAAGAACAGTCAAACATAAGAATCCCAAAGTGTAATAAAAGGGCTGTAGTGGAAGGAAGATGCACAATTAGGGTTAGGGTTTTAACTTCAAAACCAAGAACAAATCAGATTTACAATTCAGTTTGTCCGAATGACCCAAGAATTTTTTAGGCATGGCAATTTACTAATTGCTGAAGGGAAGTTATGTTTTGATACAATTGATCAGGTTCGGCATTTGGAAAGTATAATGGAAAATGGTGGTGTAGAAAATGATCTAGCTTTAAGAATCTCTGCTATTGGTATGAGAGGATTAGGAAATACTTCTCCTTTTTCGAAGGTACATGTCTTGCATACCAGTTTGAACTAATTGTTCCATTTTTTTGTATTAGCATGATTAGTTGGTGAATTGTTTCTGTTTCTATCCAATATTATTTGGTGATTATCCCAAAAATATACGCAGGATGTAAACCTTATAGAGTGGCAAGAAGATTCTGCACAAATTCGCTGGGTAAGACTCAACCTATGAAGTTTTGTAATTTTCATTTCTAGATGGTACGTGCAAATCATATCTTCACTGCTATATGCCTGAACCCTTACTTTCTATTGTCCTTTCTTCTTTTATACGTGGTTGTCAATTTAGGAATAGTTGTGCCATCGCTAAATATTTTTTTAACTAATGCATTGACCGTACTTGGGTTATTTTTGGGGTAAACATTTGGAAACATATAAATAGACCATGAATTGTGATAATAGCAAACATGTTCCAAGTTGTGTTCAATTGATGTTTACCACATGTTTTAGTAATTAGTTTCAGAATTTTTTGATGATTTTTAACTTGAAGATAATAGTATTTCATTTACTTGTTCTCTCTACAGCTTGTAAATTAATTTACAGTATTGTATTGAAATAATAAGAAGCTTGTTTTGGAAAATTATTGCATTGGAATGGCATAAAAATCTATGCTCATGGATCAACTTGAATGCGACTCCAATTATGTAAAATAAAGAAAAAACAATAGCTTGCAATTTTTTGAAGATGTTCTTTCTTCTCTAATTTTTCCATTTCATGAAATTAATTAAATATATCAATTATTGGGATCCTTAAGTTGGTCAAGAGGTTAGCTGTTAGAAATTTACGAGTTGACATTTTCCAGTGGGAATATAAATTACAGGGTATTAGCATTTTAGTGGTGGATTGGTTCAATCCAATTTTACAAGAATCAATCAAAATTCTGTTTTGTATTTGACTTAATCTATAGCTCAATGATATTTATCTCTCTCTTCTTTTCTTTTTTGCCGATTAAGACTTACTAAGTTGTTGACTCCCATTTTCTGTATACTCCATCTTCTTTCTTGCATTGGTTACTAGTTTCGCAAACTATAAACAATTTGAGTCACAAATTTTAAAACGAAAACTATATCTTGTATAAGGGTCTATCTAAAAATTACAAAGATAAAGACCTTCTATCGAGCTGCAAAGTTTACCACTAATAGATTTGACTTTCTCATGCCTCATTTCTCCTTAAGTAACCGAAAGACAGCATGCATCTGCCAATAAAGGGAGTGCTGATCTACGAACTCTTTGAAGGACTTCAAATATTCCTGTGAATGGGTTTAGAAACAAATGGAAAAAAAAAAAAAAGAATATAAACTAAAGAGAAAAGCCCCCTTTCCAATATTTTGTGTGAAGTGACATTTTGAAAACACGATTGAGTTTCTGTTATTAATGCAGTTTAGCACAAGTGCATTCAACAGGAAGGAGGTCCTGGAGTGGAAATAGCTCTATGGGAAGGGGTTTTTCAAGGGAAAACATCTTTCAGCTTAACTATATACAAAGATGCTGCTCCGTGACCGTCATACCTGCTCATCTTAGAGAAACAGAATTATTGCGAGTGGAGGTGAAGATTCATTTGATTGCTATCTTTCAGATGTCCACATAAATATATTGATATTCTTGTGTGGTGTGCAAGGTTGAATGCCTTGGGGCATATGTACCACCTTGAGGTATACACAAATTTCTTTCTGCTAAAGCTTATTTCTCTTTGGTGGTTTCTCTGACGAACATAACCTCTATCATGATGTTTATAACTAGATCTTGAAAATGGTATACGGACCAAAGTGATACCGGTGGACAATCCTCGGCAGGTGAAAGTTTGGATCGGCAGATGGGAGGTGTTCTTGTATTTATATATGGTTACAATAAGAATCTTGAAATGCTGAATGGCATGCCTAGATGAACGAGATGAATGGCAGATGAAGAAATTATCTTTGAGAATCAGCTGAAGTTGAAACGCCAAGTACAGAACATTGGTGCTTTTGCTATGATGCCACCATTCACCATCCAAGAACAATTTCAAGTTATATGCCATCAGGCAGACAGAATTTCTATTTAAATGAACAAACCATTAATTCCAATGGGAAAATGGAAACTACAATAGAATGACATAACTAAGCAGAATGACAATCACAGCATAGCATGAGAAATCGCATACATGCGGAGCATTACATAAACAAAGTCATGCTAACAGATGATATTCGCTACAAGAAATGAGTACCTTAAATCCAGATGGAAGCTGCTTCAGCACAAATGAAAAATCCAGCACTAGTTGAATCTTTGCAATCCGAAGAGGTTGTTGGAGTCTCAGATCAATCTATGGTACCTGATATTGATGCGGGAAGTCATGGCACATATTATGCTGAAATCCTCCAAGAAAACATCCATTCTGAAACTGAGATTCATGACACCTCTTTTTTAAACTAAGGTGGAGAAAGGTATGACAACTTATCTCCAGATTAAAATTCTCCCGGCAGCAGGAAGCAAAAGTTTTGCAGCCAGAAAAAGTGACGTCATTTTTAGTCGAATCCATTTTAGGAATCCGCAAAGTAGAATGCCACGTAATTGTATATATGTTGAATCAAGAACAATATGAGACTCCATGCAAACTAGTTTCTGGATGTTTATTTGTAGATTATATATCCCTCAGCCAAGAATTTTGGTACAGTTGCTGCCTCAGATAAAACCACGTCTCACACTGTAATTACAACTCGGAAAAAGTTTATTTTCTTCTTGTTAAATTCTTAATGAGATGTTTTTTTGTTTCTTTCCACGTTTAACTGTACACATTTTGATTGGTTTTAAATTTTCATATCGCGTCAAGAATTAAATTTTTTTTCTTAAATCTTATTTTTTCTAAAGCAAGCACACAATAGCATCATGAGATAATTACTTTGTGACCACCAAATATTGTACTCTGACAATAACATTGCATAGTTATTCATAGAGAATTTCACAACTTATACACTTATACATGCTGAATTAAATCATATAAATCAGAGTTTGAGTTTAGGTTGACTTTGGTTATTATTGAGTAATGATACAGCTAAATCTCAATGCTCATTTAAGCTGATAAACCAAAACCATGCCAATCAGATATTAAGAAGTTTGGAGCTCAAATCAAGGAGTAAATTAGGTCTCCATGAGCATCAAAGTTTTAACTTTGCTCGACTTAATATGGTTAGGTGAGATCGGAGTTTGACCTAATAGAAGTATACTCAATACGTAAAGAAAAGGAGATACCTATTAAGTATCCTAATTTATTAAAAACGTGTTAGATGGTAAGAGTATGGTGCCCACTAAAATCTCATAAACATTTTCACGTCTAGAATGAAATGTGTGATTAAAAAGTTAATAAAAGTTGTAAGTTCCATGAAATATGCGACTTTGGCTTAATTTTTTTTGTCAATTTTTTTAATTTATACACTGATTAACACATATCAAACTAAGGTTGTGGCACTTGTCATTTTATTCCTCGTGTGGGAATAAGGTGGCTAACCAACTCGCCTCTCTTACTACTTTAATCCAAGGGTTTGTAATTGGATTCATTGTATTATGATCTCCATTGTATTTGTAGATTGCAGCAATTCACTTTAAAAGAATGTAGTTTATTGTTGTTAAAATATATATATAAAAAGGAGGGGAGGGAGGGAGGCGGAAGAAAATTTTCTTAATAGATGTTGTAAGACCCATGAAATATGCGACTTTGACTTAAATTTTTTTGTCAATTTTTTAATTTGAACACGGATTAACACATATCAAACTAAGGTTGTGGCACTTGTCATTTTATTCCTCGTGTGGGAATAAGGTGGCTAACCAACTCGTCTCTCTTACTACTTTAATCGAAGGGTTTGTAATTGGATTCATTGTATTATGATCTCCATTGTATTTGTAGATTGTGGAAATTCACTTTAAAAGAATGTAGTTTATTGTTGTTAAAATATATATAAAAAAAAAAAAAGAGGGGAGGAAAAGAAGGGGGAAGAAAATTTTCTTAATAGATTATATGTTTGAGGCTAAATCGAGTTAACTACAAAGTAAATGATAGTCCAAAAATTTGCCTTCAAGCTAAAAGCAGGTGTCAATTTTACATCTGGTCATGATTCCAAATTCATTTAGGTTTGATATTGGCATAATTAAGTGAATCTTACAATCTGATTAATTGAACTTGCTTTAGTTATCATAATTAATTAATAACGGATATAAATAGAATTAGCCTTTTTGCACTTGAAGCTTCTCAGTATACGATTTTGTCTTACCTTTAATTAACGAGTAAAAAATTGTTAAAAGAACGATTTTATTTTTAAAGTAAAAAATAAATAAATCCTAAAAGGAGAGAAAGGGACAAAGGTTTAGAGATTAGTAACCGAAAGAGTTACTACAAAGAGTAATGCTATGTAATCCATCTGCACTAGTCATGTGATACTACAAATTAATTGTGGTCCAACTGTATCATATTTAATTAAATTTGTCAATTAATGTTAGGTAGTGGGATATACCCAACATAGCATTATTTAACTTCAAATTCATACATCAGAATCGAATACTATAATAAGAGGGGCTCTTGGGGAAGGAAGATGCAGAATTAGGTTTAGGGTTTCAAATTCAAAAACCTATAAGAAATCAGATTTACAGTTCAGTTTGTCCAAATGACGCAAGAATTATTTTGGCTTGGCAATTTACTAATTGAAAAAGGGAAATTTTGTTTCGGTGCAATTGATCAGGTGCTGTGAACCTTATTGAGTAGCAAGAAGATTCATAAGATTTAGAACCTATAAGTTTGGTAATTTTCATATTCAGCTGGTACTTGTAGATCATATCTTCAGTGTTGAATGCTGAATCCTTACTTTTTGTTGTCCTTTCTTCTTTTATACTGGGTAGTCAATGTAGGAATAATTTTGCAATCGTTAAATATTTATAACTGATGCACAGACCGTGCTTGGTTTATTTTTTAGGTAAACATTTGGAAACATAGAAATAAGCCATGAATTTCGATGATAGAAAACATGTACAAAGTTATGTTCATTTTATGTAATCACCACATTTTTTAGTAATGAATATTTTGAAGAATTTCAACTTGAAGATAATAGTATTATTTATTTACTCGTTCTCTTTAAGATTTATAAATTAATTTAGAGTATTGTATTGTAGTAATGGGAAGCTCTTTTGGAAAAAAATTGCGTTGGAGTTGCTACTCACGGGTCAACTTGGATGCAACTCCAATTATGTATGATTTAGAATAAACAATCACTACAAGAAACCTGTTCAAGGACAATACTTTAAAGACAGCGATTTTTGCAGAAACTGTTATTTTGTAAAAAAATCACCACAGTAAACTTGATTAAATCTAGTATGCCTTCTTCATAATTAGTTGCTTGTTAATTCATTTAATATAACATTTTGATATCTTCTTCAGTATTACTTGAAAACTGGAACCTGCAAGTTTGGACCTACATGCAAATTTCATCAATCTAGAGACAAAGTTGGAATTGCTGGAAGAGTAGCCTTGAATGTTTTGGGGATTATCCACTCCGCCTGGTTTGGACTTTGTCATTTTTGCTAAATTTATTTCTCCAAGCTTCAAGCTGAATGGCACATTCTGATCGGTGATTGCTTTTGTGCTCATTTTGCATATGCTTCTGTTTGACCATTCTCTAGAGCCACCTAATAGTTGGAAATTGGATTCCGTGACTTTTATCAAGCATTCTCATTGCACTTCCTAACATTGATAATAAAAAAGTGGTCTCTGCTGAACTGTGACTGTGTCTTATGTGAAGTTGATAGGAATAGGCACATTGTTGTTATCGCTTCTCTGTATGTTTTTAGTATCCAAAAGCATAACCTATTCCTTTTGGATGATTTTTGCTTCTAATGCAGTGCTGACACGTGCCTGCAGTTTTCTTTCAAATAGTTTTATCTGTAAGTCCTGTGCCTATATAGTAGTCAAGGGTCCAACGCCTGCATATTTCTTCAGTTAGTCTTTTATGTGACTTTTTTCCATTCGACATATTGAAGAAGATGATGTTACTTGAAGTAGGCATCTTAAAATGATATTTCTGTTGTACTTCTGAAATTGAAATTCTCAAAACATATCATCCTTCTTGCGAATAAATGATTTGTTGAATTGTTCAAACATGTTTGTTTGTGGGAAATATTGGAAGAAAATAGATTGTGGCCTGGCCACTGCTCGTATGTTGTGGTGTATTTGGAACTAGCTAGGCACCTAAATTTAAGATGTATATAGTTGTGTTAAATACTTCATCACCCTCATACATTGCACCAAGCTTCTACAGATGGTATGTCCAAATTCATGTAGATATCTTACAGATGGACTAAGATTACTACGGCGACTATCTACTATAGTATTAACCACATTATTTGTCTGTCTGTCTGTCTAGATTTGGTTTGCTTTCAAAGCTCAACATGACCATAACAAGAGAAATCATCCATAAAAGTAATAAAATATGTATAGAATGCGGAGTAAAAATAAAAGAATGGATTAACTCCATACATTTGTTAAATGCGGAGTAAAAATAGAAGTATGGATTAATTCTATACATTTGTCAATTTTACATTTTCTAATTTTAGGCAGTCAATTTCTTTTTGTACAATCAATACATGTACTAACATATGAAAAGTAAAGATTTCATCTTTTACTATATTTCCTTTCTTTCATTGAAAACATGACCCCAAAGTTTATACTAAATGACAAAATATTTGATCTATGACGTTTGGAACCAACAACAATATTAAAAGAAGAAATAGCAACAAGAAGAGCATCATTTGTTTATACAATTTATCACATAAAGTTCCATTGGCAATCAAAATAAAGTCACAGTTCCGGTTTCAAATAAAAAATTGTTGGAGGAAAAAGATATTTACTAATTTGGATTGGCTAAGGCTTGATACGAAGGACAACACTAATAGGAACAAGTAAGTAAATAAAAAGAAACTTATATTTCTCAAATCTCAAAACTTACATACTTGACTTTTACTTGTTACAAAATGGAGGGACTCTACCCCTTTATGTAGGGTTTACATGAAACTTCTAGACCTCACATTTTTCTAGAGACTTCTAGAC
>CAIGRP010100054.1:4450-40445 GCA_903798385.1 Fraxinus cuspidata | reverse complement strand
TTTCTGGAGTACACTTGAGAGTTCCGAAAATCATTTGTGATTGCTGCATAATTGGTTTATTTGATCGTTGTATCCTGAAAGTGATTGTCTACAGAGATCGCAGCAGTTATCGACGGACAATTTCGCTTTAGGACATCGTGCTGTCACGAAACTCGATCAGTCGATAAGTTTTATTTCTGCACTTTACTGTATTGCAACTAGACTAATTTCTAACAGTCTTGTCCACTAGAAAAGGAGTCTAACTTTTTCAACTTTTAATAAATCAAACCAAATTTGGATGCATTAAGTCACAAGAAAGTTAGAACTATTTTTCACAAAATTTAATCTAACAATTTTGAAAAATTATCAACTTAATTTGCACCTTTACCAAACCTCAATTCTTGAAAGCGCGGAAGCCAAAGGCTCATGAACCGTGAACATTTTTTTTTTCCCTAAAGAAGAGGCATTCACGGTGTATGTCATGAGCCGATTTTATATGTTTTGATCTATTTTCTTACATTCCTATCGAGAGATTTTTATTTTTTTTAGGGCTTCTCATCTTTTCTATCTTTCATTCCTAATGTAGATCCGAAATAATCATTTGTCTGTAACCTTCAAATACCACACCACACAACATAGGTTCAACAAGTAATGGCTAATCGAACTTTCGTAGTGGAGCAACATAAATTTAACAAGTAATATCTACGCAAACTTTCGTTGTGGATTGACTGGAAAATCTGAGAATAAAATCTTTGTTTCGATATGTTATCTTGTTTGAAAATTTAAAAAGTTCAGAAAATTATTTATTTATTCATTTTATATATACCTTCAACACCTTGCTTGATTACGATCTAATCGTTACACAATATTCTATGTATTTAAAGAATAATGAACGAAAAATTCCAACAAATTACTTAAGTATACACAAGAATAATAAACAAAGAAAGTTGACCAATAAACAAGTAGGAATTCAACTGTCACCAGCCGTCTTCATAATTCATATGAAACATTCAAATCCAAATTAAACAATAATCAGAATATCGAACTTGACGTGGGATGCACGATTCCTCAACAATGAATTCAAAGCTTGTAAATCTATCTAATCTTTTTTCTGCAATAAAAACTTCACATGATTCCTCCCGTAAAAGAGAAAAGTAAACAAGACTGAGCAATTGCATGAAAAGTAGGCAATATTTATATCTTTTTTTCTTCTTTGTGGTTCTTATTTATCACCTTATTGAGTCATTGTTCTGTAATTTCTGCTGGCTGAGATGACGATCCCACAAAGATGTTTGCTCAAAATAATCCTCCTCGGCGATAGCGGGTGCGGTTTTGTTTTAGACCCTCTTAATTTTCTGTTCTTCAAGATTTTTTTTTTCCAATAAAAAGTTTATTGCAAAGGTTTATGTTATATGTTTTAATTAATTTGAATTAATTTTCGCCGAAAATGTATTTTTTTGATGATTTATTTTGATCAGGGTGGGAAAGACATCTTTGATGAATCAGTATCCTTCATTTTACTGGTTTAATATGTTAATTTTTTTTATTTATTTTTTTCAATGTATAAATGCTTCTGATCAATCATTCAATTTTCGTACGTGCGAGCGACGTCTAAAACTCAAATAAAAGTGTGTTTTATCGATTTCATATGGCTTGGGCACCACAACTGCCTTAATAACGAGTTCTGTACGTTCGACTAACAGATTTTGTCGAAGCCTCTCATCTATAATCTTATCTAATCACCCTCACATAAAATATGTTAGATATTTATACAATAAATATAATATGTGATAGAAATAATTAATTCAAGTGAAGTGCACAACCGGTGAAAAGTGTGGAATTTGTGTGGGAGGTCGGGGGTTCGAGTCACGTCTCACGCATTATATTAAAAAGCCTTTGATTGAGCTTTGTTGATTCTAACAATAATTTTTTTAATCATTTTCGGATTATTTAATGGGTCAACTGCAGTAAAATATGGCCGTTTTTAACTGTCCCAGTATTAACAACTCATTACTACTAACCATAAAACCTGCATATAATACTAGATCATGGTGTAGGGAGTTACATCAATTTCTTGCCTATATAAACACACATCTGAGCATTAGAAAATAATAACAAAAACGAAATTGTTTCTTCCTATTCAGTAAAAAATATTATACTCAATTTTACATATTTCTGGAGTACACTTGAGAGTTCTGGAAAACCATTTGTGATTGCTGCACAATTGGTTTATTTGATCATTGTATCCTGGAAGTGATTGTCCACAGAGATCGCAGCAGTTATCGACGGGTAATTTCGCTTTAGGACATCGTGCTGTCACGAGACTCGATCAGTCGATAAGTTTTATTTTTGCACTTTACTATATTGCAACTAGATTAATTTCTAACAAAATATGTCTAAGTATTTGATTGGCATGTATATATATTATTCCAGGGAGATGAAAATTTGGCTACAAGTCTACAAGAAATTTCACTTTTAAAGTTTTATGATGTAAATTTTCATTGTCCAACAAGATATTTTATGTTGTTTCATTGAAAAAGGATTGTCGAGAGACTTTTCAGACAAACAATATCATCGTTAAAAGTCAAATTTCTTGTATAAGCAAGCATATCTTTTTCTTCTTTTTTAGCTTGTGATGTTATACATTCCACCTTACTTAAGGTGTATTTGTTTAGGTGTTTTCAAAAATCACACTTGATTGTATAGTTCTTTAACTATGATTCAAGATATGCATACAAAGTATTTCGAAAACAGTACAAAACAACTATTGGTGCTGATTTTATCACCAAAGAATTAGTGATGGATGACAAACTGGTCACTTTACAAGTAAGTTATCGAGCCAAACAGTACTACATACAAGATTTTAGCTTCTTTTTCTTTTTATTTCTTAATATTGTCGACTACTATTTAATTTGCGTTACAAAATTCACGTGCCATTAATGATATTTCTATATTAATGCATGAATTGGAACTTGAACAGATATGGGATACAGCAGGCCAAGAAAGGTTTCAAAGCCTAGGAGTTGCATTTTATAGAGGGGCAGATTGCTGCATTCTTGTATATGATGTTAATGTACAAAAATCATTTGAAACACTTCAAAATTGGCATGAAGGATTTCTCAAACAGGTAAATATTTATGATTTTACACCATATTCAGCTGATGAATTAATGCCACGTCATCCATACGATTCTTGTGAACACTATACAATACAATAGACACGATTTTAACTTGTATATATAGCACTTCAATCATGGCTGTCGATATGTATTCCATGATGTTCTTTAGTACTTTAACTGTCTCAGTACAATGACTCCAGGTACACCCTGCAAACCCTGAGAATTTCCCCTTTGTACTGATTGGGAACAAGGTGGATGTCGACGGAGGAAATAGTCGCGTGGTAAGGGCATATAGTCGTATAATTTTTGTGTAGTAGAGAACTCAATAAGTCCTTTCGACATTGTAAAAGTATACCTTTTGTCCAGGTCTCTGAGAAAACAGCTAGAGAATGGTGTATGTCCAAGGGAAACATACCCTACTTTGAAACCTCAGCTAAAGAAGATTACAATGTAGATGCTGCATTTTTGGGTGTTGCTGAAACTGCACTTTCCAGTGAGCCAGTAAACATGTAAACCATTGTCTTTCTTATGCATATGCTTATATGTTTGATATGCTTGACTCGACAGTATTATACACGATTAACCAAAAAAAGTAGTTAAAATCTTTTTCGTTGTTCAGTACTGTCTACTAATGTTTACTAAACAAGTCCTTCATTTTTGCATAAATTGCCGCTCTCATCCGTGTTAATTCAACCTTTTTTTTTGGTCCAGTTGGGAGATGGATGAAGAGATGCCATCCCATTGGTGAGTATTCCTTTTTTAGTTATCAACAAAAGATGAGATATTGTTTTTTTATGATTATATTGCTAAGTACTTTACAATTCACCTTATCACATTTTTCTTGGCTCGACTCGTCTCATTGCTCACCATTCTTTATGCAGTGATCTCCAACGAATACCAGAATCCATTTCTGGAACTGAGCACAGAGGGGGCTGTGCATGCTGAAATCAGGCAATTAAAACATTTGGAATTTCAATCTAATCTATTCATTTAATTCTTCATATTTTTCAAATTAATTTTTTTAATCTAGTTTTCAATGCAAATCAGGTAGTATCTCTTAAATGTTGTTACCCAACTAGACTAGTACGGAAAAAGTTTGAGAAAACATTTGTTAGATATTGTACTATACATTTAAGTACTTGCTAAATTAAAGGACTTTGTGTACTTTAAATTTGTCGAATCAAATAATGTTTAGAGAAAGTAATAAGTTTTCGAGACAAAATCTTTATTAATATTTACTATAGTCTCGAACGGCTGCATGTCTGCATGTTTGCGCTGTCTGCTGTGCTCTTAGCTTCTACTGAATCAGGAACTAGCCTTCCACCCATTTGGGTCTCTCTTTGCTTCTCGTGCTTTTCTACCTTACTTCTATTTGATTTTACGCTAACGATACCACTGGTCGATCGATTTGGAAAGCTTTCTCAAAATCAGGACACGTGGTTCGGTTATAAGCCTACGTCATTGGTAAGAAAGTGGCCAAGAAAAGTTTACAATGTAAAAATTGAATCTTAAACCATGTTTGGGCCACATTATATTTTTCATTATCATTATTTTACTAATTTTCTACCACACATTTTTCAATAAAATTATATTTTTCATCACATCAATACTTTTTCTTTCTTTTTCAACCACATATTCCCCATCACATCAACAAAAAAATGCATTCTCTCCCCAAAAATGCCTACCAAACAGAGGCTAAAGGAGCCAGAGACTTATCTTGCCCATTCACCCATACAGTAATAAAGAACACTTGTAATAGTGACCAAAACTGCTCACAGAAAGTAGTAGAGGAGATTGCACAAAGAAGCAAACTCCATAAATCAGAGAAAGATCTTCATCTGTTTCTCAACGTGTATACTTAACAGGCAAGATTAATTTGATTGCGACTCGTTATTTAAATTGGTATCACTATAGAAGCGATGCAAGGTCATTAAAATTGCCCTCAATAAATATTTGACAAGATATGAAAAACGGCTTATTACTTGAATTACCCGTACACCAATACTCATATAAACAACAGAAGCCACAACACGCACAAGATGGTGACAAATCTTTTAACACGATAGACACTACAACATATTAAGTAATTTATAGCTTGCGAACAATGCTATCTATCATGTTCTATAACATCTTTTGAAATGCTACCGTAGATGGTGTTATTAAATGTCATATCTCTATTAAAACGTTTTATGAATGCTATTATAAAATGCTATAAAAAACTTTTACATAGAATTTTATTATCGTAATGGTTTGAGTATTTATAGCATCTTTTTCGTGCATTCTTTTTTAATTTGATAGTATTTTTTTTAAAATAATTTTGACTTTAATAAAATGCTTTAATCGTCATGATTCCATTTTCAATAGCATTCTTTTTCCATCATAATTTTTTAATATTTATAGCATTAATTGAATATAATGTATTATTTTCAATAGCATTTCTTTTATTATAATGTATATATATTACATAGCATTCCTAATTCCTTAATTATCAAATGTAAATATTCAATATCATTATGTTTTGGACTAAAAATATGAACAACAATACCAAGCCAATAATAAATTCCAAACAACCATCAATATTGTTTTGTAGAAATTTACAAATGTAGTTGTTCAATAGAGAAATCTAATTATGTTATGTCTCACCACAAATACTAATAGAATATATGCTTGAAAATGAAATAAACAAAATTAAATTAGAATCATATCATTCTAGTTCTTCAAAATAAAATTTCTTGAACTCTTACAACTTGTTTGAAGAGCACATCCATCAAATCAATGATGCATTTAAATCTGAAAATTAATAAAGTGATACAACTTATTAGATTTTAAAATAATGTAAAGTAAAAAAATTCAAAACTTTAATTAGTGACCGAAGATATTAGGGTATAAAATTTGACCTTATCCTCTATGCTATTTACTCGATAACAACTTTGTCAAATGGCCATGCAACTGTGGTACCAACACATTCTTCAATACAAGTCATATCAGAAGTAGGCATCCACAAGAATGCATCAGGTTTCATAACTACATCAACCTAAACTCTCACAGCATTAGGTCCTAGAGGAATGTGAAGAACCAATATTTTTGGATCATTTGAAGACCAACGTCCTTCCGGTTCCTGTTCTCCTATTTCGGTCTAATCCAGTAGCTTACACTTATTGTTAAGTGTATTAGTGTTTACACTCTTCAACAACACAAGTTCACGAGTTAGGTTATAGTCAACTTTAAAAATAAATATATATTATCAATGAAAAGGAATGCTAAATTTTACTAGTGAAGACGACAATTGAATTTTAGATAGTTCTTCACTATGTTTTTCTTGAAACTGCAAAGATAAAAAATTGCAGAAACTAGTTACTAAATCATGTGAAGTAAAATTGTATATGAGTTATATATCACTTTAAGGAACTTAATAACCCGTTTTTTCAATAAGTCATTGATTGTCATCTCCATATCTGCCATTTGAACATTTAGATGATTTTGTACTTTCTTAAATGAGCTATATTAGCCTCCTTTTGAGTTAATATAGAATACTTTGTGTAGCAAACACCACCTCCAATCCCTCGTAATCATCCATTATTCTCAGGACCAAGTATTTTTTAAATGACATCTTCTTTTATGTTAGTGTTAGAGGCATGCTGACTCCCATCTTTCAATTTTTCCTAAAAGACAAAGTATAAGTATATATATGCGTGCACATGCGCGCGCGCACATATATAGAACTAAAAAAATTTATTTACACTTACAAGCGTTTCTTCAACAAGTTTGCATATAGGTTCACCATTCTTTTCATATGCTGATGTCCAAACCTCATTTCGACCTATAGAAGGTAGATTATTGCACTTCTTTTGCTAAGAGAATGAAGAATAATATAATAAGAATCTAGAGCAAATGATTTATTTAGTCAAATTAAAGAAGGCTTGTGGAATATTACCATATCTTCACGCAATCTAGCAAATCTCTTGCGACTGCATGTGTATAGGATTTGTTTTTCTCAAATTTCTCTAAACCTTTTGCTTTTAGCCCGATAATTAGATTTCCAAACTTATATAAGGTCAGCAATAATTAATCATAGTTTAGTATAGATTTGATCTAAGAAAAGGAAAAATGAAATAAATTTTGTACATGTCTTTTCTTTCACAAATTTCTTCCATTGTTGGGGTTTAAGTATATTATGAGGTTTGAGTTTCATTCTTTCAGCTTCATTTGGTGCTTCTCTAATCTTTTTCATAGTCGAGACTTTGATGCTCTCCAGAGTCCACCCATTTCTTTAAAAATGTAATCTTTCTGCCATTCTTCATCAACTTTGAACATTTGCTGCAAGTTATAAATTTTCAATTTAATGCAATATCAAATATATATTACGTTGTATTATATAACCACGAATTATTTTGAAAGATGTACCTGAATATCTTTTCACATAACAAGTTTCATATCATCTAAAAGATATTGCCAATCAACAAGAGTATAAGGTACAGTCTCCCTCACAAGACAGCCTAGAAAGGAAGATAAAATGACCGATAGCGATTCTCCTATTTCATTAAACTTAACTTTAGTTGGAGCAATGACTTCGTTCAAATTTTTTATCTGGGTAGGGCCTCTCTTCTTCTTTTGGACTTCTTGAGTCTCTCCTTGAGATGGTGTAACATTAATAGGCTTGCATCTTCTACATGTTTCTTGGTTTTCATTACCACTCATGTCAACATCATCTGCTGGGGTAACCTCATTTTCAGTTGATTCCTTACTCATATTCATGCTGCAGAAAGACCTTATAGGAGCATCCAAAGAGTTGAAATGTGTTGGCTAGTTTAAGTTGTCCACTTGTAGTTTTTCACACTGATCTCTTTTTACATGGAGCTTTTGAATCATCAACAACCTTCTTTCTGGTATTCACCATGATATCCAACCTATTTAAGAAAATATAAAAATCATGATTAGCATTCTATGTCAGAAATTTAGAAAAATAACATAAAATGAATAACAAAACTCACCATTGCAAGGCAACAAAAAAAATACAAACAGAAATATAATTTTAAGATTACAAAGCTTTAAGGCAAAACAAGAAAACACAAACAAAACTAACAAAAAAACAATGATTTTATTTATAAACTAAAACAAAAACAAAACTAAAAAAAAAAACAATGATTTTATTTATAAACTAAAATTTTCGATCATCAAATTAAAGTGCCCTCATAGTCTTCTCTTACATAAATAACTTCCTCGTTCACATCATCAATGCTTAGTGAAACACTATTTCCAATAGACTTCCTCATTCTCATCATATATTTCTAGATTATGAAAACCTTGAGGTGGTGTTTTCAAAACAATGTACCAATTAGAGGAATCATTTTCTCTCGAATAAAACACTTGTTTGGCCTATGATGCTAAAATAAAAGGATCTTTAAGAAAATTATTTTGACTTTGGTGTAAATTAACAAGTGTAAAGCAATCATACACTTTAACACAGTTACCAACATTTGCCTAGTCACACTCAAAGAGTGGAATCTTCATTATGTGGTAATCTAATGAAATTATTTCTCTACTGACTCAATAAAATGCAACAACATCAGAAACTTGTGCATTATCCTTTGCATTAGCTCTACACATGGTTGTCGCTTCAATTGATACCACTATTTTGTGTAGATTTCTCAACGCCTTTTTTGTTGAAACTTTTCCCTTTGCCAATATATCCAGTGTAGGAGACTGCTTGCATTTTAGGACTATATGCCAACCATTTTAAAACGTCTGACTCATTACTTATGGTGGAACCTAATTCAATCTGCAAAAACGTTAGACCCGTATCAGTGATATTTATATTCAAAATATATATATTCTTATAATGAGAAAATAAGAAATTATCAATATTAAATACAACATTCTCCTTTAACCAAGCTGAAAACTTCTCCGTGTATATTTTCCAAAGAAAGCTTTCATTTTTTTAAGGCTTCTATTGTTTCGCTTCAGTTCCTATTTATGTATTCTAATAATATGCAAGTTATCGGAGATTATAAATTAATATATATTTTCTAGGAAACATTGTAGCCACAGTACCAAACCTTTCATTAAGTAGCAAACTTTGCTCAAACCTACCAAACATTTCAAAATGTTGTAATTGAAGTCAAAATGGATGGAAACCATTAGTTTGACTGTTAGTTGACCAAAAATTAAAAATATGACCAATTATTGACTAATTTTTAAAGAGTAAAATGGTAATTTTACATTTGTTTTTCATATAAAAAATTAAAATGAAATGATTAAATCAAAAACCAAAAAAACCTTATTATCTTTTCCATCCCTACCCCCACCCAACCCAACCCAACCCAACCCAACCCAAAACCTAAACCTCCAAAATGCCGACACCACCATATCCACATCCGCCACCATCTTTCAACCACCAATCTCCAGCGCCACCTCTCCAAACTCCAAAAACTAAAAATTAAAAATCCATTTTTACCTTCTACTTCTCGATCCACCCTACACATACCCACCCCATCCATTTTCACCTTTATCTTCTCCATTCATTAGTTGAAAGATTTTGAATATTGTTTGATTGCAAGAGAAACCCATTATGTCATAGCATTGTTCAATTGCAGGCTACAATTGGGTGTAGATCTTTGGGAGCCAGAACTACTCATCCACATCCCTCAAATCCTTGATTGATGCTTTTTTTACAGTAGAGCTGCCAAGTGATTGCACTGAGCTAATTGGAACTCTAGCGTTGCAGGCAGATTCAAATCGAAGTCCCTTAAGGCGTGGCTAGTATTGTAGCTGGCCACACCACTGTCGGAAAAGGTGATGCCGCTTTTAGAGCTCCCGTCGCGTCCACCGATGGTACTTTGTGACCACCCAAAGCTTGGCCAATAGGGAATGACTTGTGGTAGACGGAGCACTCGTGAAGTCTGTCTGTTGGGTTGAGAGTAGATACATTAGAAGCGATGCTTGTGGTGTTGGTGGATGTCGATGTGGAAGGATTGACATCGTCTAAAATGGTGGCGGTGGATTTCTTACAGTGGCTTTTTGTCCGCCGAGGTCTTGGTGTGAGGGAAAAGCCTTGTTACACACGCTGCAGTTGTATAACTGGTTTTGGGTCATCGGTGGCGATGGCGAATTTTATGTTTGCTTCTTAACATCGTCTTTAGTGGTAAAATCGGTTGTTGTCTTAGTAGGACTAGTTGTGGCGGCATTGTTTAGATTAGTAGCAATGGTTGTAAGCGTTGCGTTGGGGTTCGTTGGGGTGGGGTGGGGTAGGGTGGGGTGGGTGCGGGGGACTGTTGAAGAAGAAGGAGGAGGAGGATTTTTTTCCTTTTTAATTATTATAATTGTATTTTTTTATGAAAATTATAAAGTTACTATTCTGTCCTTAATACATTTGGTCAAGTTTTATTATTTCAAATAACGGTCAACCTAACAATTTTCATTCATTCAGACTTCAGCTGCAATATTTGGAAAGGTTTGATACCGTGTGTGGCACAAATGAAAGGTTTGGGCAAAGTATGCTACTTAATGAAAGGTTTGGTACCATGGCTACAATTTTCCCTATTTTCTATACTTATTAATAGAAAAAGTGAATGACTTACTCCAAATAAGATTCAACAATAGATGTATTGAATAACTCATAACAATGTGCTATCTCTAACATTTCATTACTTAATGTAACAAATTTTGGAGCAGAAATTGGACGTCCCTCAGTAATTTCATTGCTAACATAATCTTGATTGTGGCCCTCTCAATGATCAATTTCTCTTAATTATTTCATAAACTTGGTACAAAAATTCATGCACTCATCTGCAAGATAACATTCAGCTATGCAACCTTCGGGTTGTGTGCGATTTCTCACATGTCCTTTGAATTTTTTCATATGTCTAGAATTAAACAAAGTAAACAAAATAGTATTAAGAATGAAATTATGTGTATAAATTTATCCAAATAAGTGAATTTCACCTCTCAAAAGGATACATCCAACGATAGTAAACTGGACTGCATAATCGTACTTCTCTTCCCAAATGTACCACCAAATGTATCATGACATCAAGAAATGCAGGAGGAAAGAATCTTCCAAGACTGCATATGGTTTCTACTGCTTCATCTTCTAGTATTACTATTTTCTCTCTATCAAAAACACGTTGGCATAATCTATTAAAGAACGTACATAGTCTAAAATTTGCTTTTCTTAGTCCTTTTGGAAGTAATCCTCTTAACGCTACAACCAAAAGTTGTTGCATGAGGACATGCTAATCATGTGACTTGAGGCCAATAATTTTGTATTCATCTACTGATATACAATTAGCTACATTTGAACAATACCCATTAGGTAACTTCAAGTTAAACAACCTCTTACAAAATGTTTCTTTCTCCGACATCGATAACATATGTGGAGCAGGATGAAGGTATGTTGTATTACCTAGGTCCTCCTGATGTAACTCCTTCCTAATTCCTATGTCTTGTAAATCCTTACGAGCATTTAATCCATCTTTTGTTTTACCATTTATGTCTTACAATGTACCGATGATGCTTTCACATAAATTTTTTCAATGTGAATTACATCCAAATTATAACGAAACGGTAGCACCTAATAATGTAACAAAGCAAAAAGATTTTGTTAGTTTTATAAAAAAAAGTATATTCAAATAATTTAAAGAAATTGAATAAGAGTTGGAAAATGCCAAAATCTTACCTCCCAATATGGCAAGTGAAAAAATATTGACGTCTTTTTCCATGCTAGCATGCTCCCATCATCTGTCTTTATTTTTCATTTCTAAGATTTTCCAAAATTATTGACATAATCTTTAAGAGTAACCAGAATGTCGCTACCAAACATAATTTTAGGTTTGCTTCCCTTTTCTTCATGTCCATCAAACCAAGATTTCTTTTCCCTAAACGGGTGAGACGGTGACAAAAATCTCCTATGACCCATGTATGCAAATTTCCTACTGAATTTTAACCACTATAAGTGAGTATTCTCAGAACATATAGGACAACCTGTCTTACCCTTAATTTTACATCCTGCTAAATTTTCAAGAGTTGGTAAATTATTAATAGTCCACATTAGTATCGCTCTCAAGTTGAAGACTGCATTAGTGTGTGCATCGTACAAATTCACCTTAATATTCCATAATTCATTTTCAAGACATCTATAAGTGGTTGCAAATATATATCAATATCATTCCCAGGCTATTTAGGCCATGGAATTAACAATGATAACACGATATTTTCTTTTTTTCATGCATAACCATGGTGGTAGATTATAAATGACCAACATCACTGGCCAACAACTATAGGTAGAGCTAAATTGTTGTATGGATTGAAACCATATGTAACAAGCCCAAGCCTAAGATTGTGGTGATCATTTGAAAACTCTAGCCACTTGTTGTCAACTAAAGTCCAAGATGGGAATCCACTAGATGACGCATTTTACCATCAATACTATGATTAGTTGAAATGCCATGTTAATGATTCAGCCATCTTTGGTGTACTAAACATCCTTTGGAATCTAGATTTTATAGGAAATTATCTCAAGACTTTAGCAGGTACACCATTTTTACTCTTTCGTGTCTGCTTATCACCTTCCATCTCGAAGAACCACATTTGGACAACTGTCTAGTTGTTTTTATCGTTTCGAAACAAACAGCAATCATTAACACGTGCATGATTCTTCTCATATCCTAAATCAAATGTCATAAGAAATTTTCTTACACTTAGTGTGAATGTAAAAATTACATTACGTTCAAGTAACATATCATGTAATATGTTTAGAAGTTTCGTAAAGCAATTATCTGACCAATCACTAATAGTTTTAAGCTTATATAAGGTCACAACTGAAGATATCTTTGTGTATTTTTCATTTCCTTGATACAAGTGAGTTTCAGCATCCTTCACCAATCGTATGGTGAAACTAATTTGTGTAAGTCAGATCCATCCCTCTTATGACCAGATGCTCGTGAACAATATTTACATATTGATGGCTTAAGTATTGACAACCTTTACAAGGACATAAAATCTTATTTGGTTTGCCTAAATTATATTGAGCAATGTTCTGAAGCTTTATATACTCTTGTGAAGCCCTAACAATTTTAAACGACAATGTTCTAAGATATAATCTTAAAATATAAAGTATATAAATTACATGACAAAGTACAAATTACATATTAATATGCACCCATTCTTTATCCATAATTTATGGGAAGCCAAATATTATCTTAGTAGTATATAAGAGTATACCTATATTCAGAATCGAACATTTCAATCTTATATTCGACAGTATTTAGCGCTACACTACAAAGAGAAAATCTAAGGAAACTTCTAAAATATCACTTGACTAAATATTCAACGGATTTTATTGATGATATGAAAAAGGGTTAGGCTAGAAGTCAGGTATTATAGGTTGAACACAAGTAATTAACTTAGAATTCTTGATTATTCGACTCAACTATTGTCTTTTTGGATTTTTTTGTTAGCTTATTCCAAGAACAAGTGTGCTTGATCCGAATGTCAAGCAACTACTACAATGGCCTCTTGAATAACAAGCTCTAATATGGGAGAGGATAGAAGTGGGAGATGAGAAACTTGAGAAGGGAGAGCGAATTGAAATCAAAGGAATAACATATGCACATGTAATTTCATTATTTCCTCTTGTAAATAATATAACTACTAATGCAACAAGGTTATGTGTAACATAATATGTATAAGAAAATCGGATTCCAATGGATATATGATTTCTCACTTGAAAAATCAGATTCTGATAGGCAAGTCAACAGTACCAACGAGAGTTGTGAAAGCTGTATCTGCCCTAAGGCTTCCCTAAAGCAAACTGTGTCAACCTTCGCTTAACAAAGGTATCCGTTGATTCCAAAAATAACGAAAAAGATTAAGTCAATAAATAAATCAATTTGAATGTGGCCAAATTCATAAAAGTCAAGCCCTCTCTAGACAAAACGTTTCAGTGCTTAAATTTTGGATTAATAGTAGAATACCCTAATGTAAACGTTTCAATTTGCAATATAATCCCTACCTATTGAAAATCGCAGAAAATCTCTATGTTTAAAACGTTTTATGCGAAAACACCCCTATCATCAATATCTGTCTAGTGTGCCGTTAAATCCCAGGGAAAATGGGGAAAATGAATAAATAAGAAATTACCCAATTTATATTTTTCGTCTTTAATAACATCATCTCTACATGGAGATTAAGGTTTTGTGCAAGGCAAAGAGACACGAAGGTTGAAAGGATTTCAGTTGCTAACCCACGTTGTAAGATCAGTTCGTTAAATCCCAGGGAAAATGGGGAAAATGAATAAATAAGAAATTACCCAATTTATATTTTTCGTCTTTAATAACAACATCTCTACATGGAGATTAAGGTTTTGTGCAAGGCAAAGAGACACGAAGGTTGAAAGGATTTCAGTTGCTAACCCACGTTGTAAGATCAGTTCCTTGTTCACCCACGATCGTAGAGGTTTCCTTGAGGTATCATAAAGTTTCAACAGCTTCCATTCTTCAGCGAAGGTGTGAAAACAAGTTGTGGAAGCGGGTTTTTATTTTTTTTAAAATGCGTGCATGAAATTTGTGAAATCGTTGAATACGGTATTGAAATAAGTTGTTTTTTTGGTATGTTTACAGTTTGATTGTGATTATCGGGAATGGAGGCTCCAAGACTCAGAAGGTTTGAACAAGCTCATGTGTATGGTAAGTTGCTTTATTTTTTATATTTAAGATATAAAGGGTTTTGGTTCAGATTGTTTACATGTTTTGTTGGAATTTCGTTGTAAAAAGTATGTGCAAATTGTTTGTTGTGGGTCTTGAACTGATTCTTGTACTAACCCTTGTTCACATTATCATCCAATCTACTTCATAATAACTATATACATTGGTGGTGTCTTCTTCGATAAGACGAATAATGTCAAGTATGAACATGGTATGGTGATGTTTGTGGACTCCGTGAGGGCTTAATACTTCAATAGGGAATGGTTCCAGGCTCTTGAGCACGTTTGTGGTAACTCTGGGCCTTTAGAATTTTACTTTAGGATACATAAATTTAAATTGGGTATTACTTTGAGGAGGTTGCACAGTGAATTTGATGTGATGTATATGTTGAAGGACCTTAAAGGATATAAACTGCTTAAGATTTATATAGTTATGCCTAGCCAGATAGTAACTTTAGCTCAAGAACTAGTGCTTGAGGTCCCAGAGAATAGTGAATTTTACTTTGAGGATACATAAATGTAAATTGGGTATTGCTTTGAGGAGGTTGCACAGTGAATTTGATGTGATGTATATGTTGAAGGACCTTAAAGGATATAAACTGCTTGAGATTTATGTAGTTATGCCTAGCCAGATAGTAACTTTAGCTCAAGAACTAGTGCTTGAGGTCCCAGAGAGTAGTGCTTGTAATAAAGGGGTGCAAGTACCACAAAAGGTTGCTATATCCCAGTGTTTAATGTGGATGTAGGTGGTTTGGCTAAGGTGAACATTGGTGAAAGTGTACCTGAAAATGTAGAGGATGAGTGGTCACAATTTGAGAAAGCAGTCACGTACGAAGTTGGAGTTGGTATTTCTCAACCGAATCAGCATGAAGAAAACCAGGAGATGGTTGAGGAAGTCCTAGACGATAGAATGGAAAATGACATTGAAGGCTTTGTGGAAAGTGATTACGAGGTTGAGGATGAACCTGAGGTTGGTGATGAGGTTGTGAAGTAAGCTAATTTTGGTTCTGATTTTGGTTTTCGATCGTACAATGGGCAAGAAGTTAGAGACTCGGTCACTGACTACGGGGAATCAGATGAGTTACGTAGTATGGACAGTGAAGAAGATGAAGGAACAACATCCAGTCAAAGAGGACGAACAGATGAATTCAATTCGTTGACTGATATATAGCAACCAAATTTTTGAAAATAATATCAAAATCCTCCCTTATATTCTAATAAGTTACCGATAATACCCCTAATGTATTCAATACCTTTTGATATACCCCCCCTACCCATATAAGATGGTTATGTTGTAAAAATTCCCATTAAGAAATAAGGTTTGTGTTTTACGTTCCTCTCTTTTTTATTTTGTACGCTACAAGTATGATGTTCAAGACGAAAGCAGTTTTGAAACGGGCATTAATTGAGCTTTCTGTAACATTAAATCAGGATATAAAGTACGTCAAGTACAAAGGAAATAGATTACGAGCAGTATGCAAAGAGAAGTAATGTGGATGGCTGTCGTACGCAAACAAGGTGAAAGATGAAAACAGTTTTGTGGTGAAGACTTATAATGGTGATTACAATTGTGCATTGGTATACTGGAACAGGTAGCTAACTCCGAGATACTTAGCCCATAGGTACTTGTCTTCATGGAAGGCTAATCATAATATGTGTGTGAGCACATTTTTTGATAAAGGTAAAAGGGACAATTTGGGAGACGTGACTAGGCGGCAGTATTATCGAACCAAAGATTTGGCAATGAAGACATTACGTGGTGCTTGGTTGACCACTACAAACTTTTTGTGGGATTATTGCAAGCATCTTAAACACACAAATGTTGGTACAACTACATAGTTGGAGGGTCGTGGTGGAGAGTTTAGAAGATTGTACATATGTTTGGGAGCACTGAAGGTGAGATTCATGAGTTGATGCAAGAAAGTGAGAGGGTTGGACGGCTGTTTTTGAAAACTGGCCTGGGGGCCAGTTATTGACGGCAGTAGGTGTGGATGGTAATAATGAGGCTTATCCTATAGTGTATGCTGGAGTGGAGGTTGAGAAAAGTGAAAATTGGTGGTTTTTGGAGTTGGTCAGAGATCATTTGGGCATAGCTAACAGCCACAATTGGGTTTTCATATCTGATAAGCAAAAGATGCTTGTATAAGCTCTTGAACAAATATTTGAACATGCCGAGTATCGTACCTATGTGCGACATCTTTACAACAAAGGCATTACATTGAAGAATTTACTCTAGACAGCAGCAAGAGCTACAACTAGAGCTGCATGGGTGACACATATAAATAGGATGTGCCTGGACCCCGTATATTGTTGGTTGCAGTTGAAGCCGGCAAAGCATTGGAGTAAATCGCATTTTAAAGTGGGGAATAATTGTGATATGCTACTAAACAGTTATTGAAGTCCATCAACGCGACCATCTTGAGTGCACGGCAAAATCCTATCTTGTCAATATTAGAGGAGATTTGAATGTACTTGATGCGACGAATTGTGGAAAGTATAGATGCATGCAACAAATGGAGAAGAGTCGTAAGACTAAGAATAAGAAAATCATTCAGAAAAATACAACTCTACCACTATCTGAATATGCTAACTATTCAGGAAACCAGATGTTATAACCCCAAGAAGCTCAAACTTTGTGTACAATTGACCTGACTGTTAGGACTTGTTCATGTCGGTTGTGGCAATTAAAGGGTATACCATGTAGCCATGTCATTGTAGCACTATTACGATGAGGCTTGCAGAATATAACAGTATACGTGGATGATGTGTATAAGAAAGAAGCATACATTCGAATGTATACACCAACAATATCCCTAGTTACAAGCCCAGATACATGACCGAACGTCGGATTAAATCCCTGACACCATGTGTATACACTAAGAACGCCGAGAGGCCAAAAAAAGAAGCGGTGAAAGGAGGCAAATGAAATGTTATTGTCCTGTTTTATTTTGGTTGTAATGCGAACTTAAATGCTATTGTTCTTATTTTTGTCATGCTTTTTTTTTTATTGTAATGCTTTTGGTTCGTATTCCATATTAATGTGAACAATTATTATTATTGACTAATAATATTTGGGGTGTCGATGTACAGCTTTTGGTTTGTGGATGTCCTTTTTTTGGTGTGGGTAATATTAATTGGAATTGGGGATTATATGGTTGTAAATCGCAATCTTCATCAATCTAGGGTTGATTTCGTGCAAAAGCACATAGAAAATAGGGTTTATATGTCTCAGGTTTAGGATAATATAGGGTTGTATGTTATATTGTTATACGTTTTCAGGGTTGTATTATGAGACATATTCAATGTGTAGGGGGTTTTCGCAACCATTTCAAATAACAAGATGTGTGCATGTGAACACGAAATAGAGGATAAAATTGGAACATCACATTGAACACTAACTTACAGAACTAGAACACGAAAGCACTACATTCACTAACAACCATTCAGTATACGCATCTACAAGTGATCGAAGCTTTATTTTTAGCCAAAAACCCATATCACTACACATCCACACAAAAATCCAAAACCTAAATCTAAAATCTTTGTTCTACCTCTGCAGTCCTAACAGCTATTATTCGAGTGCATTCCTAGATTTTAATAGGCCAGGTATGATCTCCACAGATCTACTGCACATGGGTGAGTCAAACCACGAGAAGTACCAACAACCTCCAATTGCTGTAGAAAACTAAAAAAATATCAGAGCTTGAGCATACTCGGAAAAAAATTGGTTTAAAATTTGTGTTTGGATTTCCATTACCAACCGTTGTGTGTATGTAGAGTACCTTCTTCTCGGGTGTGCTACCATCCATGAAGTCTCCAGCTCAATCTCCATTCTGCATCTGCACAGATGGGATTCTATCGAAGCTAAAGGTCTAGTGTTGCAGTAAGATATGCAAGAAACGAAGTGGTACCGGGTAAAATGAAGGACATAAAAACCCTCCATTTTCATGTTTGGAGGGTGTTATTAAAGACAAAAATATAAATTGACGCATTTTCCCTTTTTATTTATCCATTTTCCCTGGGATTTAACAGCACACCAAATGGATGCTATCGACAATGGTGTTTGTCGCACAAAAATTTTGAAACATGGGGTTTTCTGTGATTTCCAATACGTAGTGGTATATTACAAATTGAAACATTACAAAGTGTATTCTGCTATTAATCCCTCAAAATTTTACGTAAGTCTCCGTATGTAATGAGATGGGGAACGAATTTTATAGCTCCATAAAGATAACTTCATATACCATAACATATTAAAATGGCGAAATCTAGTTTCGTATTCTACTCTGTCTAAAAACTTACATAAAATTGAATTTAAAACTCCGAGTTGCAGAGGTCATATGTTGCATCAGATTCTAGTGCATAGAGATGTGAAGATCCAATTTAAGAACCCAAAAAGATATATATACTCTTAAGGAAGTGAAGAAGAAACAATCTCGCGTGATTTCTTGATTCAAACCGTATATACTTCAAAACTTCCCTTCCATGATTGAAAAAAATAGAAACTGCAGAACAAAGATGATAGGATCAATGACAAGATACGAAAATTTTGGGATGAATTCATTGTTATTGGGGGGATTTCTGAAATAAAATTAAGCAAGAAAGACTGAAAGAGAGAAGAGAGGCAGATGAAAGCTTGGAAGATGGAAAATTGTAGAAAGAAATAAATTATTTGAGTAGAAAAAAGGGGATATAATATTTTGGTAAAATATTGAGGAATTGATTTTGAGCTTTTTAATTTAATGTCCTTTTAAAAAATGATATTATATAATATTTAGACAAAATTAAATTTTAATTTATAGCATTATCAACAAGAATGCTATATTTAAGTTATAAAATGTATAAATTGTTGTAGGGAGAGGTTCTTCACACTCATCCATAATCAGCTTACAAGTAAGCGAACAACCTATCTCAACTAAGCCAAAAACGTGTGCAAAAAGTATAAGCTTCGTGTACACACGAATCAGTAGCAAACATCACAAGATAGATAGGTATTATGTTTCATGGCCCTATGGAGTACTAAAGGGTTAGATACATCAATACGAAGAGGTACGCAACACTAGGAAGGATCATCAAAGAGCATTAGGTAGCTAGAACAGTAAAAGGGTTGCACATAATAAGAGGGCATAATAGAGGGTAGGGTCGACCAAGGGTATATCGGTATATCATTTTTTATGGGTATGTTTGAGCCCTATTGTTTTGAATGTATCGTCAAATCATTTTTCAAATGTTAAGACTCATTTTGAAAAGTCAAACATTTAGTATTAGTATGTTTGAGTTCTATTAATTTGAAGAATATCTTTTGTAATAATGGTTTTAAAAAAAAGTACGTGATTAAAATAGAATTTTTTTTTTTAAGTTTACGTGTAAAAATTATTTTATTGAAGAGTATTTTCAAGTTGTTTTCAGTTTGCAAAACATTCAAACTAAAATGCTATTGCCCTACTTTATTTTGGTTGGAATGCGAATTGAAATGCAATTGTTCTTGTTTCTTTCATTTTTTTTTTTTTGTAATGCTTTTGGTTTGTATTCCATATTAATGTGAACAATTGTTATTATTGACTAGTAATTTTTGAAGTGTCGATGTACGGATTTTGGTATGTGGATGTCCTACTTTTAATGTGTGTAATATTGAATTGGGATTGGGGAATATGGGGTTGTAATTCGCAATCTTCATCGGTCCAATGTTGATTTCGTGCAAAAACACATAGAAAACATGGTTTAGATGTCTTAGATTTAAAATAATATAAGGTTGGATATCACGTTGTTATACGTTTTTAGGGTTGTATTATGAAAATTATTCAATATGTAGGGGGTTTTAGCAACCAATTCAGATAACAAGAAGTGTGCATGTGAACACGAAATAGATGATGAAATTGAAACATCACATTGAACATCTAAGTTACAGAACTTGAACATAAAGCACAACATTCACTAACATCCATTCAGTACACGTATCTACAAGGCGATCGAAACTTTATTTTCTGCAAAAACCCACATCATTACACAACCACACAAAAACCCAAAACCTAAATCTAAAATCATTGCTTTGCCTTTGCAGTTCCAACGGCTGTTGTTCGAATGCATTCTTGGATCTCAAAAGCTCATGTATGATCTCCATAGATCTACTGAACATGGGTGGGTCAAACCACGAGAAGTATCCACAACCTCCATTTTACTGTAGAAAACTAAAAAAAATATCAAAGCTTGAGCATACTCAGTAAAAATTTGGTTCAAAAATTGTGTTCGGATTTCCATTAACAACCGTTGTGTGCAAGTGAAGAATCTTATTCCTGAGTTCGCTGCCGTCCACAAAGTCTTCAGCTCAATCTCCATTTCGCATCTACACAAACGAGATACCATCGGAGCTAAGAGTCTAGTGTTACAGCTACATACACAAGAAATAGATGGGTGTCGGGTAAAATAAGGGACATAAAAATCCACCTCTTCGTGTTGGGAGGGTGTTATTAAAGAAGAAAATATAAATTGATGCATTTGCCTTTTCTTACTTATCCATTTTCCCTTTCCCTGGCATTTAATGGCACACCAAACAGATGCTGACGACAATGATGTTTTTCATACAAAACGTTTGAAATAAGGGGATTTTCTGTGATTCTCAATATGTATGGGATATATTACATTTGCAAAGTTTATTCTGCTATTAATCACTTAAATTTTTACGTAAGTCTTTGTATATAATGAGATAGGGAACGAATTTTGTAACTCAAAAAAGATAACTTCATATACCATAACATATTAAGGGCATGTTTGGGCCAAATTAAAATCTGATTTTAATCTAAGTCAAAGTCAAACAATTAATATTAACTACATCTTCTATGGGTCCCACATCTTTTCAACCACATATTTCAAAAACTTCTGTCACAATTCACTAAAAATCCAATTTCAATCCTCACCAAACACCCTCTAAAATGGCATAATCTAGTTTCGTATTCCACCCTAAAAGCTTACATAAAATTGAATATAACACCCAGAGTTGTAGAGGTTTTGTGTTGCATTAGATTCTGGTGCATAGAAATGTAAAGATTAAATTTAAGAACCTAAAAAAGGAAAAAAATATTGTTTTAAAGAAGTGAAGAAGAAACAATCTCATGATTTCCCGTTTCAAACCGTATATACTACAAAACTTCCCTTCCACAATTGAAAAAAATAAAAATTGCAAAACAAAGATGATAGAATCAGCAGCAAGTTATGAACATTTTGGGATGAATTTGTTTATTTGGGGGAATTCCAAAATAAAATTAAGCAAGAAAGACTGAAAAAGAGATAGAGAGGCTGAGAAAAGTAGGGAAAATGGAAAATTATAGAAAGAAATAAATTATTAGGGTAGAAAAAATGGAATATAATATTTTGGTAAAATATGAAGGGAAGGATTTTCAACTTTTTAATTTGGTGGCCTTTTAAAAAATACAATTATATTATATTTAGATAAAATTCTAACAAGAATGCTATATTTAAATGTTGTCAAATGTATAAATTGTTGTAGTGAGAGGTTCTACGCACGCATCCACAATCAGCTTACAAGTAAGCTAAAACCTTATCTCAGGCAAGCCAAAAGTGTGTGCATGAAGCATAAGTTTCGCGCACACAACAAAAGGAGTCAACGATAAAAAAGAAGAGAGATCACGAATAAGTAGCAAACACCAGAAGATAGATAGGTATTATGTTTCATGACCCTATGGAGTATCAAAGGGTTGGATCCATCAATACGAAGAGTTACGCAACAGTAAGGATTGTCAAAGAGTTTCTGGTAGCTAGAACAGTATAAGAGTTACACATAACAAGAGGGCATAATAGAGGGTAGGGTCGACCAAGGGTATATTGACATATCATTTTTTATGGGTATGTTTGAGCCTTATTGTTTTGAATGTATCGTCAAATCATTTTTTCAAATGTTAAGACTCATTTTGAAAAGTCAAACATTTATTATTAATATGTTTGAGTTTTGCAAAACATTCAAAACCCTTAACTAGGTAAAAAATATAGTACCAAGTCAATAGTATCCACTATAGACAATATGAACTTACAGTAAGACCTAGTCTAGAATTCCCATTAGACTCAATAGTATCCAAAATCCGATGGACAGTACTTTCCCACACCAGATCCAGATCTTCTGGAATTGTCTATCTTCTTATGGATCAACCAAGAACTCCTAGTTCTTGTAATATTCTTGAGCTCCTGGTCCACCTTCCTCAATCTCTAGAACTTCTAAAAGCTATTTAGGAAGTAGGTGTTTCAATATGAAGTTTCAATGTTTTCTTCAACACTCGTGGTTGATTGATCTCAATAATTAAATGATTCATCTTAATGTTTGGATATGTTCTTGGATCATGGAATGATGTTATGAGGATGTATTATTGTTGGAAAATAAACAAGATACTAGAAACGCTCTGATACCATTTGTTAGAAATCAAACCAAATAATAAAGACGAGAGTAATATGAAAATAATAGATCACAAAGAAAACAAGGTTTACGTAGAAACCCAAATCTGGGAAAACCAAGGATGCATGTGGAGAATTCACTATAATCAATAATAAGGAGTTACAAAAGACCTCTTTGGATCAACAACTAATTGGAAAATTGGTCAATTTCAAAATGTATTGTACGACACATATTTATAATCAAAGAATCCATAACAAACTAGGAGATTTAATACATGAAAAGTTTAAAAGTCCTAATACAATGGGTAAAATTAATAATGGAGAATTTGAGATGAAATATGAGTTAAATTCACCTTGGACTCTTTCAAGATATTTTCAAGTCTAATACCAATTCCAAATACTCCTCCAATAATATTCAATCAAATACTCAACAGGAATTCAGATCACAAACCAATTCTAACAAACGCCACCTTGAAACGAATTCCATTACAAGGAATAAAACATAACTTTTCAACTCCAAAAAAATTCTCCAACAAAACACTCCACCAAATTACTCCACTTCTTCCACCATGCCCCTCTGGCATACTCAGCTACTGTAAACAAATTCCAAACCTTCTTGATTCATCTCGTTCATTACCAACTCCAACAGAGGTACCAAACCTGCTCAAATCACTACGAACAACACCAACACTATTTGAATCACCAAACCTACTTGAATCACCACAAGTAACATGACATGATCAATAAGATCACAACTAACTCTACCTGAGCTACTGGAAGATTCTCCAATATTATTGTTCAAATTACAATGAACAACCCGATTACAATCAACTCTACCTGAGTTATTGCTTACTCAACCATAAGCTGTAGTTGCATTCAAAGTGATCGTCGAACCTTCCAAAATATATAACCAAACCGATACTTCCATTGATTCTCCTCTAGCATCCAAACAAAAACTCTGCCATAACAAAAAATCTCGTTGTAATCCAAAAGCGGAATCTCAAATTTCATGGTTGTCATCCCTGAAACAATTGACCTTATTCAAACCTCACTTTAATAACCAATTTGGACCTCCCAAGAGACCGCCAAAAAACTTTGACTTTGATACGACTTGTTGGAAAACAAACAAGATATCATATTTGATCTAATACCACTTGTTATAAACAGGCCAAATAATAAAAACGAAAATAATATAAGTAATATGAAAATTATGGATCACAAAGAAAATAAGATTTACATAGAAACCCAAATCCGGGAAAACCCCGAACAGATATGGAGAATTCACTATAATCAATAGTAATGAGTTATAAAAAATCTCTTTAGACCAATAACTAATTGGTCAATTCCAATATATGTTGTACACTACATATTTATAACCAAAGAATTACTAACACACTAGGAGAATTAATACATGAATAGTTTAATATAAGGTGAAGTCTCAATACAATGGATAAAACCAATAATTTAGAATTTGGAATAAAATATGAGTCAAATTCACCTTGGACTCCTTCAGGATATCTTCAAATCTACTACCAACTCTCAATATTCTTCCACCAGTATTTTCAATCAATACTCAACAAGAATTCGGGTCACAGCCCAATTCTAACAAACTCCACCTTGATACGAATTCCATGGCAAGGAATAAAACTTTACTCTTCAACTCCAAAAAAATTCTCCAAACAAAACACTCCACCAAATTAATCCACTTCTTCCACCACAACCCTTCGGGCATACACAAATATTGTGAACAAATTTCAAGCCATGCTTACCAGCAGAATTACTTTGCACATCAAACCTGCTTAAATCATCTCGTTCATTACCAGCTCCAACAGAGTCACCAAACCTGCTCAAATCAACACGAGCAACACCTACTCTACCTGAGTCGTCAAACGTGCTCGATTCATCCCGCGCAACATGATCAACAATATCACAACCAACTCTACCTGAGCTACTGGAAGATTCCTCAATATCATTGTTTAAATCACCATGAACAATTTGATCACAACAAACTGTACCTGAGTTATTGCATATTAAGCTATAAGTTTCAATTGCATTCAAAGTGATCGTCGAACCTTCCAAGATATATAACCGAACTGTTCCTTACATTGATTCTCCTCTAGCATCCAAACAAAAACTTTGCCATAAAAAAAATGTCCTTGCAATAACAAAGCGGAATCTCAAATTTCATAGTTTCGATCCCTGAAACAATTGACTTTGTTCAAACCTCACTTTAATAACCAATTTGGACCTCCCAAGAAATCGCCAAAAACCTTGCCTCTAATACTACTTGTTGAAAAACAAACAAGATATCAGAATCGCTCTAATACCGCTTGTTATAAACTGGGTCAAATAATAAAGACGAGAATAATATGAGAAATATGAAAATAATGGATCACAAAGAAAATAAGATTTACGTAGAAATCCAAATCTAGGAAAACCCTGGACAGATGCAGAGAATTCACTATAATCAATAGTAAAGAGTTATAAAGGATCTCTTTGGGTCAATTCCAATGTGTTGTACACAATATATTTATAACTAAAGAATCGCTAACACACTAGAAGAATTAATATATGAAGAGTTTAATATAAGGTGAAGTCTCAATACAATGGGTAAAACAATGGAGATTTTGGTATGAAATAGGAGTCAAATTCACCTTGGACTCTTTGAGGACATCGTCAAGTCTATTTCCAACTCCTAATACTCCTCCAACTGTATTTTCAATCAAATACTTAACAAAAATTTGGGTCACAACCCAATTCTAACAATTATAATTATCAACTAAAAATAAAAACGAAATGGGTATAGAGTATTTATAATATGAGGCATTTGGGTAATATAAGATAGATAGAACTCCTAAAAATCGCGAATTGGGGTCTCATGGAAAACACCATCAATCGAGCGCTAGGTAGCGACAATGATTCTGTTCCAAACTCTCGACACGCTAGCGTAATTCTGACAATTTTTTCTTCATGTTCTATACTCGAACCCAAGACTCTCTGTTCAAATAAACTACCAATCAATTTTCTTGACTTTTACAACTTTTTTAATACAATTAGTTTGTATACAGAATTGCCAATACAATTAAAAACTAATAAACTCCCCATTTGACATTCAGTGACAAAACTACAAATCAAGAAACTAAGAAACGAAACTAAGAAACACAACTAGTCTATTCAATACCCAAACTAAATGTTTGAAATTGTTTTTCTTATTAAACCCATTTCTTGAAAACAACAACTCAAATGCCAAATGTAAATGCACGTGGAACAGGAAATATAACAGTAAAACATGCTGGCTAGATTGAGAAGTAATATCAATGTTAATTAAAAAACCAAGTGAAAAATCAATATTACTAAATATCAAAACTCCAACTAGCTAAGCAAATCAAGCAAATATAGAGTAATATGGAGTGATAATTGAATTTCAAATACATATCATCTCCCCTTACTATATATTCTCTCCATGCATAACATAACTCTCCCCTTAATGTCATATATTCTCCCCCTTTGGTCACAAATGACTAAGGGATAAATAAACAAGAATTCTATCTCCTTACTTCTTCTTCAACTAACAATAATATATAATAACTCAAAAATATAGTTGATAGCATGTACAGGAATAATCAATGAACAATAGAACTTTCTTACATGCTCAGTTCAAGTCTAAATGGAGTAAATTGTAAAAGTGGCCCATGTGTGTAAAGTGTCATTTATCTTTTGTAAGTAGGACTCCAAACCTTCATTTTGTGAGAAAGGAAATTCTGAGCATCATTGTCGATAAGTTATTCATTTACTTATGAAATCCAAACCAATAATAGCATGCTAGAGCCTATAAAAGAAGCTAATTCTTATGTATATAATTCTTTTCTCTTCCTGAATTTGACCAAATAAGTATTATTTTTTTCCTTTGTGTGTGCAATCTCTTCTCCATTAAGTGATTGGGATTACCCCTTTAACGAGTTTTAGGCCCGTTAACCCAAGTTAGATGACCATATGCACTAGGCTATGAGAAATCTCTTGGGCTTAATTGCTCGATTCAAACGGGCTAACAAAGAAAGTATAAGATATTGAACTTTTTCTTTTTAAGGGAATATACTTGAGCTTTGGTCTACTAGAATACAGTCAATTTATGTTCAAAGTCACCTTACCAACATATGACTGTCATCACAAATCTCACACACACAGTCAAGTCCCACTCACAATATCATAATGTGTGCATTGCAGATGGTACATGAAGAAACATATACTAAGTACTCCATAAAAATCTAAACAAATAATGGAAAATATGTTATAGCACATAAATTAAACTCATACTTGGTCACAACACATGTTCAAGTAAATAGTATATCATGCTGTAATGTCAAAAATTCCCCCTATTTTTTAATTTTTCAAATTTTTTTTATTAAAGAAAATTAAACTACCTAAAAAAAATGAGATGCATACAATAATGAATGAGTCACAATTAATAAGCATAAGCATGCACCAAAAACATATAATCAATTAGGTATACAAACACTCTTACCTTTAAGAGTACCACAATCAATTTCAAAATATTTCATATCACTCCTTTACACACAAACCTTGCTAGAAGCAGAATTATTTATAGCCAGTTGTGTCAATAACTCAATTAGTTGACTAACCTGATCGGTAAGAAAGTTAAGTCTACTAGACATGTCCTGATTTCTACTTCTATTCACAAATTTATCGCACTTGGGCCTTGTGTGTCCCAACTCACTGCAATTAAAGCATGTAGGAATACATCTAAAACCAAATCTACGTGGTTGCTGAAATTGATTTCTATTTGGAAATATCCTACGCTATCCAATGGGAGTACCTACTCTCAGAGTCTTATTAATAGTATGGACAAATGTGGTTTTGGAAGTGCTAGCATCATGAGGATTAGAATTATCAGAACCTAGACTGCTCATATTTCTAGAATGTTTGTTCATCCCTTAAAGATTATCAAGCTTCTGAGAACCACTAGAGAATGTAAGAAGTTAACACTTGAAATATTCAAGTTCACTTAGAAGGTTCTTGACCTGGATTTCTAAAATATCATTCTCAATGGTCAACTCACTAACTCTCCTAGAGGGCTTCTTAAGATCACCTGTAAGATTCTTAATCTTAGACTTTAGGGATTGATTAACAGGATCTAATTTACTGAGGCAAAAGGTGGACTCTTGAAGGCCAGCTATAAGTTTCTCTCTCACTAGCTCAAGTCCATTGACCTCTTAAGTACGACTTTATTTGTTTTAAAACTCTCACCAAATAACTCAAAATAAGCCAATCTACTCTCTTCCTCACCTTCAGACTCTTCCTCAGAGTGCTCATTACGATCTACTTCCTCAATCTGCTTACTATCTTTGTCAGATTCACTCCTAATCGTAGAAGCAAAGGCACAACCTTATTTTCCTCAGAATTAGACTTATCACTTTTATTGTCACCTTCAGACTCGTCATTAGAAAGAGTGACATCATAAGTTTTATCCTTATTACTCTTACTTTTAGAGCACTCGCTCCTAAAATGACCATATCATTTACACTTATGACACCTTACAGTATTAGATTTCTTTCTAGACTCACTCCTCCTCCCCCTCCCCATCCCCATATCTATCTTCGGCCTTTTTCTTATTCATAATTCTTTTTTTAAATTCTTAACAAAGTAGGCTATTTTCTCATCATTAGGTGACCCTGAATCAAAAGAATCATAATAATCATCCCTAACAGTGTTCAAGGTTAGAGACTTATCTTTCGTAGGTTTAACTAATATTAGTTCATAAGTTTTGAGAGATTCTACCAATTCTTCAACTCTATAGTGGTGATTTTAGGTATAAATCTCCAAGGTAAGGATCTAAAGATTTTTCTGACAATCTTATGCTCAGGAATTCTCTTACCTATGTTGAAACTAGAATTAACTATATCATTTAAGTTCACATAGAAGTCATCGAAGGTCTCATCGTCCTTCATCCTAATCTCTTCAAACATAGTAGCCAACAACTGTAGCTTAGAGTTCTTAACAACCAGGTTTCCTCATGTACGGTAAAAATCATAAACCTCTTTAGCAACCTCACACATAGATACAAGGTTAAATTCTTCTAGTGACACAACCATAAATAAAAATGTAAAATATTACTATTCCAATTACACTCATCTAAATTAGTCTTCAACCAATTAGTTATAGGAGTGGGTCGACAACATTATTAACGGTGCTAGAAGAGATAGTCCAACCATTCACTAAGCTCAACCAAATACGTTCATCCATCGATTTCAGGAACGCTCTCATTCTATCAAAGCGCAACCAAATACGTTCATCCATCGATTTCAGGAACGCTTTCATTCTAAATTTTCAATAGGTGTAGTTATTACTATTAAAATATGATGGAACATACAATAAACTACTCATCTAAAAAACTAGGGTTGGGAATCGAATTTGAGATTTGATACCACTTGAAAGTTATGAGGGTTCAACCCTCAGAACACTTAGAGGGGGTGAATAGATATAAATGCGAAATTAAAAATATCATCATTTAATATTGCAAAAAGTCACAATTATTAATTGATCTAGATCCATTTAACATGAATGAACTACTTTATTATGAATTTTCGATTTGTATGAAATCAATAATGTAAACAACACAAAGAATTGATGACAGAGAAAACTCTTAACTGGCAAAAAACCCCAGGACGAAGCCAATAATGTCTAATATAGACAATATGAACTTACAGTAAGACCAAGTCTAGAATTTTCATTAGACTCGCTGACCGAATTCCTTCCCTGCACCAGATCCCGATTTTCTGGAATTGTATATCTTCCTATGGATCAATCAAGAACTCATTGTTCTTGTAATATTCCTGGGCTCCTAGTCCACCTTCCTAAACCTCCAGAACTTATGAAAGTTATTTAGGAAGTAGGTGTTTTGATATGACGTTTCAATGTTTTCTCCAAAACCCGTAGTTAATTGATCTTAATAATTAAAGGATTAATCTCAATGTTTGGATGTCTCTTGAATCATGGAATGATATTATGAAGGCATATTATAATGATCAACCATACAAAAAAACATAATTGGCATTGGGTATTTGTGATATGAGGTATTTGGGCATTATAAGATAGATAGAACTCTTGAAAATCGTGAATTAGGTTTCACAGAAAATACCATCGCTTAAAAGTCAGGCGAGCGTAGGTAGGTGACAAGCAAGCAATAATGATTCTATTTTGGATACTCAAGCATTAGCTTGGAGATAGGCTATACTCGAACCCAAGACTCCCTATCCAACTAAACAACTATCAATTAATTTTCTTGACTTTTACAACTCTTTTAATACAATTAGTTTATCTACAGAATTGTCAATACATTTCAAAAACTAACAAAACCAACTATTAGTTTAGAGTCCAACAGCTATTTTTTTAGTTAGAAGGCCCAAAGATATAAAAAATAAAAAATACAATTTGTAAATGACTAAAATGTCTTTGTATACAAAAAGATATTATTGCCCTAATTCCCATTCAATTCTCATTTAGCCCTAATTGAATTCTAGCTTCCATTTCTTTCACAAAAATCGCCTGTTACTGTTGTATGCAACCCTTTTCATTTTTTATCATCATCTTCTCTACTTAATGAAACCATAAAATCTACATTCTCATGCCTTTAAACACTTATTTGATTGAAGTGAGTAATCAAATCTTACAACATTCTTGTTGGGCATTAGAAGAATAAGAGAATGTATGTAAATTTTCAATATTTAGGCTACTTTCTTTCTCCATTTTTTTGAATTATTTCTTCATGTTGTTGTATGTGTGTTTATAGTGTTCATTTGTCAATAATGACTTTGAATTCATTTTATCATTAGATTAGAGCTTTGATATGGATTACTTTATAACCTTTTTCTCATTACCCCATACTTGTATTAGTTGAAGTGAAATATAAGTTGGTAAACACATGTTTGGTTATTCTATTCACTGTCCTACTGTAAACATAAATTTGGTTATCTTCTGTACATTACTTACATATCGTTTTCTGCAATTCATAACGACTTACATATCTTTATTGTAATCCAAGATGACATATATATCGCTATCTGTACTGTACAAAATTTGATATTTGATGAAATTTTTATGTTGAATTACAGTTATGGACACCATGGATATGGTATGGATATTAGTTTGTTATCCAGATGAATATGAGCGATCAGTTGAAAGTGCATGGAATTGGAAATATGCAGGAAATGACAAAGAATAAACACCTATTCTTGTTTGGAAAATAATTTCTTACGTGGACTTGAATGATAAAGTCAAAAAGGTGTTAAATGTCGATACAAAGCTATACAAAATGGAGATTTCAGCTCTTGTCCCTATAATGTTTAAGGCTCCAGCTACATCGACCATCATTGATTATAACAACAATGTAAAGTGGTTTGTATTTATTTGTAGAGAAACTTTTCTTTGCGTAACCTAATCGAATGGAGTTGTTGAAAATTAAGAAGATTTTGGCGGTGAGGGATGTTTATTACTAATAGAGGGTGGAGAACACTTTAGAAATATGAACGACGAGGATGAACATGTTCGAATGGACGACGATGGTCACCATGACAATGGCGATGGAATATTTGTAGATTGTAATGATTTTGGCGTAAATGAAAATAGTCCCCAAAGAGTAGATGACAAAGGTAATTATCCTATAGTAGACGACAATGATGTGGAGTTACACATGGATGATCTTTGTACTCAAATGTAACGAATGATAATGATGTTGAATGTAGTCGGATTGCATCTACAAGTGTAAATTAACTCCATTATGGGAAAAATGAAGATAGTCAACCAGTTGTTTCCATCTAAATATGACCTAATATCAAAATTGTAGTTACTGGCTGTGAAGTGTCACTTTGAATACAAAGTTAAGAAGTCTAATAAGAGCACTTATACAATTGTTCGTATTGATGAAAATTTTAAGTGGCGCTAGTGAGCAAACAAGATCAAAGAAATTCCTATTTTCAAAGTTCAAAAGAATGATGGTCATCACTCTTGCTCCATGACCGTTCATCACAGAGACCATAGGCATGCTTTATATACGATTATTGAAAATCACATCGTCCCTAACTATCAAGAAGCCAACCAAGTTTACAGACAAAGGGACATCATTAATGACATTCACCAAGAGTTAGGCATAATTGCAAGCTATAATGAAGCTTATATAGCTAAACATTTTGCTTGAAGACTGAGCTGTGGAAAACCCCATGAGAGTTATGCGAAAATACCAACATATTGTCATGTTTTGGAGATGCAAAATCCTGGTACGCTAACATTCATTCATATTACTGACGATCGGCACTTCAAGTACTATTTTATGGCCATGGGACCAAGTTTACGTGGATTCCTCAACTCAATGCGAAGGGTAATATCTGTAGATGGAACATGCTTGACATCGAGAATAAAAGGTACTCTACTCGTAGCAACTTGTCAGGNATTCCTCAACTCAATGCGAAGGGTAATTTCTGTGAATGGGACATTCTTCACATCGAGAATGAAAGGTACTCTACTTGTAGCAACTTGTCATGATGCAAATTTTCAAATATT
Source organism: Fraxinus cuspidata (assembly GCA_903798385.1). Lineage (NCBI taxonomy): Eukaryota > Viridiplantae > Streptophyta > Magnoliopsida > Lamiales > Oleaceae > Fraxinus > Fraxinus cuspidata. The sequence continues at coordinate 7,677 of CAIGRP010100054.1, read as the reverse complement.
TCTAGTTATACAAATGATATTATGATTATATGTGACACTACAATGTGCATTAAAATGGAATTAGAAGTATTTGTCAATTTGCTCATCATGGTAATTGCACATATCACCTGCAAAAGAACTTGAAAACCAATTTTCCACGTAGTGATCTTGCAACTTTGTTTCCATTATGGAAACTCTATGCAATAAAAAGAAGGACATCAAAGACTATCTATTATAAGAAGATTTTCAGTATTGGGCTAGAGCACATTTTAACGAGATATGTTACAATATCATGATTAGGAACAATGTGGAATCACTAAATGGTTTGCTGAAGAGTGCTCGAGAATTTCTCGTAATTGGTTTGATTGATTATATCAAAGAGACACTGCAAATGTTGTTTGTTCATACCAATATATCAAGAGAAAAGTTGTGCACCGAATACTGACAGCGTGATTCTCCTCTTACATCTAAATTTTTCAATTTTGCCCCCTATCACATTTGAATACGTTTATCATGTATTCAAACGAGAATTTTGCCCATAAATACTTCTCAAACCTGTCAAGATCATCTACCAAGTCCAACCACAATAAATCAATGTACGTGTTTTCCTCCATGACCCACAAGTCATACACCAAGAAGACGATCAGTCCCAACTTATACTTGTCGCTCTTTTCTTGTCGCTCTTTCTTTTCTTGCAAGTTAGAAATGCATTGTAAGCATCTCACTTCGTAATCTTTCCCCCACTTTTTTTAGAATATTCTTTCACAATCCGACACTCCGCCCCTAATGTCTTTATCTATGTTGTTACAACCACCTACATTTAAGCTCGTCACTAATACAAATTCTTCCAATCCAATCTTACTTGTTTATCTTCGATCTTAAACCATACTTCTTCTTTTTTGGTGTCTTCATCTTTCGTAATAATAATTAATGTACAACCTGTAAAGCCAACCTAACATCCCTCAATCTAAAAATTATCCAAAGCAGCTCTCGCAGAGCTTGTTCTTGTAATTTGTATCCAGCATTTCATGAACATGGTGTACTATTTGCAGTTTGTATCTAGTCGTAATTGTAGCGTCAATTTGAATCTTCTTTATAGCTCTGCGAAATACAAAACAGCTAATGATTAGCAAAGACATAAATCACGTAAAGTAACAATATAAGTTCTAGTGCACATTAACTGGAGATGCTGATTTTGGAAAAAGAAGGCTGTCGTATTGTCTTGTTTTCTTAGATATATGTTGTATGAGATCTTCATTTTTACCGGACTTCTCAAATACATTTGTAGAGCACGTCAGGTTAACCTTCGTAGAGATTTGAAGGACTGAACAACTATAATTTTTGTGCGAGTTACCTACTTTCCTTCCTTCTTAAATTTACTTAAACCTCTAGAGTTGCATCTCAGTTGATTTCACTAGAGTAACGTGCTCTATTATATATATATATATAGTGTTCTAGTAGTTATAATCCTGAGCAAAACCAATCTATTCTACTTAACTTCTGCTTAGTTTGAGTGAGCTTGCAAGGCTCCCAAGTGTCTCTTTCATCTTTTGTAATTTTCATTTAAAGCCTGCTATCGCCACCAAAAGCCCCAACATTAGTGATGGAAGTAATGCCTCGAGAAAATAATGCCTTGAGAAAATCTATCAACTTTAGTGATGGATAAACTCTAGCTTTCAAACAAAATTCAATTCCTCAAATTTAGAGAGCAACAAAAATCAAGTATCCTTCTTATTACAAACCAAATAAATAAATAAATAAATAACAAATAAACAGGGCAAGTAATTCAAATAAAAAATAATCGACAATCAAATCAAGAAAAAGGATTTCGAACTTACATTGATTTTCTTAAATGGGAGCTTGTAGTTGATTTGGAAACGAAGAAGACGGATTTCAAACTCAACCCTCCACCAAAGGCGTCGTTCCCATTAAAACTCTCCACGGTCGCCAACCTCTGAAGAGCAACGAGAAGAGTTGGCTTAAGAGTTGAAGGAGAAGAGTTGGGGAATTTGAATGAGAAGACTGACCCTTTTTGAATTTGGAGAAGACGATTTTTTTCAATGGTCAATTTGGGAATTTGAATGTTTCTAACGTGAATAAAACCTCAATTCCTACTTCAATTTGCTTTTACAAATGTTTTAAATTCGGTCCGAAAATTGACCAAAAAAAAAAAAAAGCAAAAAGGTCAATGGATAAAAGGTTGAACCGGGGTCAAACTCGAATCAAACCGGATAGCTAAAAATGATAAATAAATATATATATTCAAACATTATATAAAAATAGATAATAGTATAATATTGCTAATTGAAATATTTAAATAGTTTTCTAGTTTTTTATTGATTAATAAGATGAAAAATAATTAATTAACTCAATTAAACAATTAATAAAAAAAATGAGAGGATGAGGAAAGAGAGTTGTAATTAGAGAGGAATAAACATTACTAACTACAAAAAATCAAAATAATTGGATTGAGATTTACAGCATATGCGTGTGCTTTTGGTTTGTCCCAAATCGAATTCACACTGGAAAACCACTGAAATTTGATTCTATAAATGGGTGGGCCAATTAGGGGTAAATAACATTTAACCAACTTGAATAATCGGTTAAATCGATTTTTCGGTTAGAGCATAAATTGGCAAAATGATCGGTTTTTTTAACGGTTTTAAATTAAGCGGTTCTTAAGTTTAATCCGAATTGGATTTTGAACCGATTTTAAATTAAGTGGTTCTTAAGTTAAATCCGAACTAGATTTTGAACCGATTTTTGGATTTATGGATTGAACCAGTCGATCCAATTCTATTTTAATAACATTGGCTTTTACAAGATTTATGGATTGAACCGGTCTATCTATTTCTTCTATAATTTAATAAACATTGGCTTTTACAAGATAAGGGAAAAGCGATGTTCTCACCCATTTAAATAATTAAATTTTCTTTTATTTTGGTGAATTTGGTCAAAGGGTAAAAGCACATCGAGGAATGGCCATCTGAACTCATTTTCAAAAGAGAAATTTTTTTTTTTTTTTTCACCACTTCGGGGAGGTCGAGTTGGTGGAACGGGTGAACGTAGAGATCAAATGTCACGAGTTCGAATTCTTTGTCAACACTTCCTTGATCGAGCCCGTCGTATCATGCTTGTGCGATTTATCTCTTCTGTATGGTTTGCGGGCTACTGCACATGAAGCGAGGTTTACCCAGTGTGCACTCACGATTAGCGGCTGCGACTTTTATGGCCAAAAAAAAAAAAAA
>CAIGRP010100051.1:0-14980 GCA_903798385.1 Fraxinus cuspidata | reverse complement strand
ATCTTCTGATTATCTATATAAAAAAGAACTTTATATCAGATGATTTATGGGTGTTATCTGTCTATTTAACAAACAAAAGTTTCTTATTATTCTCATAATTGCACCCATTTATTCTTTATTCTTTTCATTGTTATAATTGAATGAATTGTCAGTTGCCTTTTTTGGTTATATTTCAGTTTTTCTCTTTAATGCCAATCCTTTAGTTTTACTATGGCCATTATCTCTTTAGTTGTAAGAGGGGAATGATTAAGAGAGACTTGGCGTCTTGTTCGGTAAACATAATGTTTATTAGGTAATCGTAGCATTGCATAACCGATTCTATGGAAAAAAACTTCTTGTGTTACAGTAGAAGTAGAAGTGGTGTGGAATATTTAAAGAATTGAAGTCGATTTTCCTTGCAAAAAGAAAATCTATGAATATGGGTTGTGACAATTGTGCTACAAGAGACTAAAGACCAAGCGACAAGAAGTGTCGTTGGATCATAGTGGGAGTTCGTCTTGCTAGTATAAGCTGCAACTGCTTTAATGAGAGCTACTTTAAGCAGGGGAATATGAACGGCTTATTTGCATGGAAATGCCATACATGGTAGTAAAGCAAGCAAATAAGGAAGAACTCGTCAAGAAAGAAAGAAGGAATTGTTTTTTGACTGAAGGTCAAGCAACAAGAAGTGTTATTGGATAAGAGCGGGAGTTCACCTAGCTATTAAAACCGGAACGGTCCGACTGGTCTGACTAGAAACTGGTGAACTCGATCAACATAATTGGGATCAACGCAAATTGAACCACCATTGATCCGCTCCAAGCATCAGAGCTTTGCTCAAACTTGTTGAACCGATTGGTTTAGACTAGTCAATTTTTCTTTTTTTCTTCTTTTTTCTTTTTTTTCAAATTTTCAACATGTTTTTTGAAAATTCACAAAATGGAGAATTGTCAGTTTCTAACCAAGGACCTTATATTTTCAAGAGTCATGTCTTTTCACTGGGATACCCCATTATTTGATGCGATCGCGCGCACACACATATATATTTGAAAAACGCTTTAAATAGCTATTTCTTTAAAAAATATGACACGCGTGCGCGCGTGCACACACATACTTTTAGATTATATTTTTGACAAACGCTTTAAATAGTTATTTCTTTAAAAAATATGAGAAACAAAATTTTAATGATAAATAGAAATGAAAGACCAAGTAAAATGAAAACGTACAGGTCTTATATTTAAATTTTAAAAAGAGAAAATTTGAGAATTTATATATGTTAATTAATAAATGATTTTTAAAATAGAATCTACTTTAATTTTAAACATATAGTTACATCTATGCCTTTTTCAAAAAAGAAAAAAGAAAAATAAAATTTTGTTTTACTTTTAAACCCTATGTATGAATGGTTTGTTTGCAGGGCAATTTCTATACATGGTAGCAAAGCAAGAAAACAAGGAATAACTCATTAGGAAAGACTAAAGTCCAACCAATAATAACTCATCAGGAAAGAATTTACTTTTAACTATAATTGGTAAACCAGGACGGACTGGACTAATCCGTTTGACCAGAGTACCGTGAATCAGGCCGCAGTCCGATTTGTATATGAGAACAGGATTGCAATTGAACCGCGTGTGACCCTGTAAGAACCTACTAGTTTTTATCGAATCGGACACGCCCCACGAGAATTGTTGGATTTTTCTCAAAACTGGCCTGCCATTTTAATAATTTATCAAAATAAAGAGGCTATTACCCAAGATCTAAGGATTGTTGGATAACCATTGACTTGTTGAGCTGGTGCTTTCGCCAGGTCAATTACTGGTCTAGGTCTGTTAACCATGCTTTTAACTTTTAAGGGGCAATGTAATAGCGAAGCAGACATACAAGTGAAGTTCTTGTTTTGCAATGTTGAGCCATTTTGAGTAAAAATTGAAGGTGGGTGCAGGAGTTGTTAGAATGGGGTAGGTGAAAAGTGCTTGTGGTTTCGACAAATGCTTTAAGAAGTTTCATACTTTGTGATGTTCTCTCTTTGAAGATAGATTTTGTTCATAGTTGCCTTCTATTTTAAGATAAATTTTTGCTCATTGCTTATTCACCTTTTTGTGGTATTTGCTTCGAGATTGAGAATTGTGGTGTTCAATCTGCACGAACAAGGTTGCAGCGTGCAGTTTGTACACGTTTGTTGCTTGGTCTCTATGTACGGGTGGAGAGGATGGATATCCACATGGGGGGGAATATGGGAGCATCAAGAGTAAATTTTTGTTGAAGTATACATCTGGGATGGATTAGCAATAATTACGAGTTCCTCAATGAACATGCAAGTTGAGATATGAACTTCATGACAATAGGGTAAATGGATTCAATGCAGTCTCAAATGCTCCATTAGATTGATAATTTTTAATTTGCTTCAGGCAAAATGGGAAAGATCTCGAATTAGTTAGAACTATACATTTTGAGTGGAATGTAATTGCAACAATTTCTAAAATTGAATATTCAGATAGAAAAGTAAATAATTGGCTAATAGCGAACTGCATTTTTTGTTTTGTTTACAGAATTTATGACATTGTTACAAAAATGAATTCATAAAAGTTGGGAGGAGGACATGATTGCAGACCATATTTGGAGGGAACATAATAAATGATTGTTAAGTTCTATATCCAGTTGAGTTTCTCTATTGGCAGTGCAAAAAGCTGCATCTCTCTCATTTTAGATGTCAAAAACCTATAATTATTAATTATTATCACTTATGGAATGAGTCATTTGATATAATTTTACGTTATCATGGCAGTAATGGTTAACTGCATGATTTATGCGTTCTCTTTTCAATTTGTGCATATTCTAATTGTGTGGATATCTCTCTACTCGAAACCCTAAACCCCCGAAAACTCTTATAATTGATAGGTAAAAAAAAGAAAGACCAAAAGAAAATGAAATAGAATAAACCTTGATATAAAAAACTTGCTTCCTCTATTCCTGGATTTACATGGTTTTTATATATTTTTTGCAGTGTGTGGCCTCTCACCCGGACACAAGGATGTCGTTTCTTAATGGTATGATATTATTTTTTGATATTCATATCTTTCATGTTTAAAGATTTGAACTTTAAAAGCGGCTTTTCCTAAGCTAGCACGTACTTGTTTTTTGTGGGAGTGTAGGAGATGTTGAGTTTTTACGTTAATTGTACTGCTAACTGGGACTGAAATTTGTTCTATTATCTGTCGATTCTTATTTATCTCATTTGAGTTTTGCCTATTTACGGCCATCCTGTTAAATGCTAAGTTGCTAACTTAGGATTTTCTGGCTGACTTCTTCTCTGTTGTAGCCCACATACCATTGTATCTGTACCCTTTTCTCAACACAACCAGCAAATCAAGGCCCTTTGAGTACTCGAGGCTTACAAGTTTAGGTGTCATTGGTGCTTTGGTTAAGGTATTTTCTATCCCTAAAGATATGTCAAATTTTATTTTCTTTGGTTGCGTGTGTAGCTCAAACAGAAAATTGTATTCTTGATTATAGCCATTTTATGAATGAGGTACTTTTCTCTCACCCTTAGCTCCCGTTCTTTGTGTGGTTCCTGTGAATACTTGACAGGTCTTTAGTATGTAAGATCTCCACTCTACAATTGCACCTGTTGGTTAATTTATTTTGTGTCGTGGACTTACTTGGAACGGTGGATGAGTTACAATAACAAACAAAGAAAAGAACAAACCAAGCCTTACTATCAATAAGGTTGGAGTTGGCTACATGAATCCTTTTTGCCACTTTGTTTAGTTAATTGCTTTATCTACTTGAAAATTCAAAACAATTAGAGCTTAGGGATAATAGTGGACTTGTGTTAGTATTGGTCTGTCCCTCTTCCTCCTAACACGTCTCTTTGAGCCTATGCAAAACTTGGATGTGTTGAAATATCAGAATGAATAGGATTTTATGCCGACTTCGATAACAATTACTGTGTTACTTTTTTCCGGCATTACTGTTTATTCTCCGTCTCTGGATGAGAAATAACTTTTCTGTCATATGCTTTCCTTCGCTATCCAGGTTGATGACACTGAAGTTATCAGTTTCCTCCTCTCTACTGAAATTATTCCCCTCTGCCTGCGCACCATGGAGATGGGTAGTGAATTATCAAAAACAGTTGAGTGCCCTGTTTCTGATTCATCTCTGTTATTTCTACTTGGTTTCTCTAGGAATACACCAATAACTACTCGGCGGCTTTAAATGAATTTCAATCTATCTAGCCATCCCATGGTATATCTGGTTTTAGATAGCAACCAAAGTTTATCAATGCTCCTTTTTTTTTGGGGGGTATACATGTGTTTAAACACTTATTGAAGCTGGATTTCAGTTTTGACTTCTCAGTAATATGCTGTCTCATTCACCTGTTTGTTTAAGCACCACCACCAGTAGGTAAAATACGCTCTCCTTGTGGGATATTATTAATGAAATGAGTTGGTTGAATATTTTTCTTGTTGTGGCAACTAAATCTCCATCATTAAGAGTATCGGAATTTCCAGAAACGAGGAAAACCATGAAGGTGTGGTTTTACAGTTTTAATTATATACCAAATGATTATCCTTTCCCTGTGGTTGTCCACCGTTCATTGCCCTATTATAGCTGTAGTGCATTTGGGTTTTCTTTTGATATGTTATTATCTGAAATTATGCTACACTCCCGTTTTTCTAATTTGTTTTTAACTAGGTGGTGTGAACAAATGTTATTCCGAGTCACATACAAGAGTACAAGAGCTTCATAGCAGTTCACAAGCCCACTTGCTGCATACAAGTCTCCACTAGTAACCTTATTTTTGTAGTGCTGCAGTGCATTCTAACTGCAGTCATTTTTACAGTCGCTTAAGCTAAACAAGACTAATTTGAGTTTTGCTATGGTTTGCTGGATTTTATTCGACTATGACAGAGGCTTCTGTTGTCAGGTTGCAACATTTATTGTGCAAAAGATTTTGCTTGATGATGTGGGCTTAGATTACATATGTACCACAGCAGAGCGGTTCTTTGCTGTAGGTCAAGTACTGGGAAATATGGTTGCTGCTCTTGCTGAGCAGCCTTCAGTGCGGCTGTTAAAACACATAATCAGGTGCTACCTTCGATTGTCTGATAATGTAAGGTGAGAATATTTCATCGATTTACCTGCTTTTATTTTTTTTTTTAAAACGTCTCCGTGCTGAAACCAATCACCTTATTTTATACAGAGCTTGTGATGCGCTGAGAAGTTGTCTTCCAGATATCCTTAGAGATGCAACATTCAGTAGTTGCCTTCGTGTAAGTATTCTTCAACCAAGATTGTCCACTGTTAGAATTTTTCCTCTCTTAAACGGAACATTTAGTGAATGTTCTTTCTAATTCTTTATATTTTCAGGAAGATCCAACCACAAGAAGGTGGCTGCAGCAGTTGCTTCACAATGTGCAAGGACCTCGGGTTGCTGCTATGCAAGCAGGGGGAGGATTTGATCACTTGCTTGTGAGCTGAGTCGAAATTCATTGCCATCAGAATAGTTGACATTGTTGCGTACCCTGCGTGACAGTGTTATAGAGTGCTTATGACAAGTTTAATGTAACATTGGCTGTCATATTTCATCCTCCTAGAGATGTTTATTAACTAACATCTTGGGACACTGGAGAGATGTCTGGTAGATTCTATTATCAAAATATCTGATTGCTATTAATCTAAATTACTTGTTGCGTAGTGAAAAGCTGAAATATTTGACTTTTTGGAATTTATTTTCGGGTTATATTTGGATTCTTGCACACCAAGTTTGGATGATGAAAATAGATTAGATGATATGACCACTGGTAAAATGTTAGGAAACAGCCAGCTTGATCAATGAAGTTGGAATTTTCTTGGATGGCAACGGATTGGGATTAAAAAAATTTCTTTAGCTTTCCTGTTTAATTTTTTATTTATTTTTACTATTATTTTTGTTTTAATAAAATTAAATTGAAAAAAATAAAATAAAATCAGGTGAGATTATGTTCCTCGTTCTTGTACCGTTACGAAGCATTTTTTTGGTTATACACAAATAATATGTTCAAGACTAATAATTGTGATAGGGAAAATACCAATTAAAATCGAATGGATTTAAAATAATGTTACTGTCTGGCTCGGGTTATAAATTTTCTCATAGATTCCCTGTCCCATTCGGGGTGGGGAAGTTGTTGCCTGAAATTTTGTCATCCCTAAAATTTTCCAACTTAATTTCTCTCTTTGTTTTTATGNGGTGGGGAAGTTGTTGCCTGAAATTTTGTCATCCCTAAAATTTTCCAACTTAATTTCTCTCTTTGTTTTTATGTGATTTGGGTTTGTAGCCTCATTCCTCGGAATCCTAGAGAGAGTAATGTGTGACGAAGAATAATTTTTTTAACTCATTCCACCAAGATTTTGAATTTTCCCATTATCTGTTTCATCAACTTCCTATGTAGAAAATATTTATCTTCCAACTACTTAGGAGGTTTGACATAACTTTTGAAAAGTTAAAAACTAATTGAGACTAAGAAATTGCTTTCAAATATGTTCTGATAATTTTCTGAAAGTATTTTTTTACTAGAATTTTTAGAAAAATTCGTCCTAAAGTAACTTCCTCGTAAAACTCTTACATAAGAAGCGATAGCAAAAACTGAAATTCTGTCAAACGTTATCCCTTGTGCGCCATTCAATTAACAAATGGGTTGTGCTGGTTGTACAACCCTGTATGACCAGCTTTGTTCTTGTCAAATTATGCCAATGATCATCTCGAGCAAGGATCGAACTCATCAGTGAGAAAGAAGCAACCAAACCGGTTGTGAATACTTGGAGATCACGTCCTCTAAAAATAATATATCCCTTGCCTTGGCTTGATTACGAAGAAGAATTACAGCATCATTTCCTCCAACTTTGTATGATAATCTTAGAATCTATTTCTACGAGCCATGATCCTATAAAACACAGCCAATTTTTTTTTCAAAGAATTCCTTCCGAAAATATGAAAAATGATGATCTCAATGAAACTTCCAAAGGTCATCTAGTATGGAAGTTAATTGCAAAAAGTCGAAAGAAATGTGATTGTAATAGTCCATCTGACAATGAAGTGGTGTAAACGGTAACAAAGTCGTTTTTTACTACGCTTGTACGTGATGCACATGGCATAGAGTTAATACTATATCGTGTTCAACATCTATACTCAACCAAATTACGTCTTATTATCCATTGCACCACTCGATCAACATTATTTATTACACTCAATACTTTCACGTGATTAACTTCAAGAGAATAAATAGCGTTTTAAGGAGGAATTTCTTAAAATATACTCCCTCCGTCTCAATTATATTGGCTGAGTTTCCTTTTTATCTTGTCCCAAATATATAGGCTTGTTTCCTAATGTAGAATATTTTGTTTTGTTAATTTACTAATATATCCTTATTAAATTTTCCTCACTTAATATGCTAAATTCTTGAAATCATCCAAATACACACATTTCCATTTCTTGGAAATATGGAACAACTCTCATTTAAAGAAGTTTTCTTAATCCGTGTGGAAAAAAAAAAAAACAAGCCTATATAACTGGGACGGAGGGAGTACGATTTAGCAAATGTATCATTAATTTTCACGCAATCAAATTTCACGTGTCCCCTTTATTTTCATTCTTTAATGTGGAATATTCAACAAATAATAAATTAAAACCACGATTTTCCAATACCGGGGGCAAGTCGTTTCCCAATCACGTTTCTCTGTGGTGTAAAATAAAAATGTTTTAAAAAATACAATTTAAGAAAGTAGATTTAAAAATAAATTAATTAATCAAACAAAAAAAATTGTAGTCACGTACATTGGGATTGGGATGTTGACCTTTTGTCTCTAAAGTTTAGAAGGGTGCAAAATTTTACAATTTAAATTAATTGTCCATAGTCGTTCATGACGATGTATGAAACCATCTCTTAATTTTATTATTATTATTTTTTAAAATTTTCTTCATACATTTTATTGAGTTGACTTTCGTGTTCGGTTTTTTTAAGCCTGGCTTCCGGCAGAAGCCTTCCGATCTAATCTTAGACCCCTGGCTCGCTTTTCGCAGAACTCTTAGATTTTTCGGACGCTAGTTGTTGAGAATTGAAATCATAATTTTATACTTCTAAGAACAATAAAATCATAGGAAAAAATAGGCAAAAGAACGCACAAGATTTATTAAGGTTTGCTACTATGTCCCGTCTGTCGCATTAGCAATTCACCATAATGGAAAAAACATTTACGAGAGAAAAATCGCATATCCTTTCTTCTTTAACCTCTCTCTTTTTTCTTTTCTTTATTTTTTATGACTATTCAAAATCTTAATGACAACTCCATTTTTATAGGACAATTGAAATTAGAAGTGTGAAACTCCTAAACTATCCCTAATGATCTGCTATACTCCACAACTTGACACTAGTCCCTTCTTCCTTTAATTGCGGATCAATGAGGAATTCTACACTTTCTTGCCACAATGATAAATGTAAAACGGATAATGCTATATGTACATCCACTTTTTTACTTATTCTTTTACATACACTCACAATAGGGTGTAGGGACCATACATTTAAGAATTTTTTATTTATGCGGGCTTCAGGTGCATGTGAGAGGGTGTAACATTTTCGGTACAAAAAATTCGGTTCAAATGGAATTGTCCATGTAAAATTGCTTGCTAAAATGCTTCTTATAAGAAAGTTGAAAACTGCATTAGTCATTTTAAGAAGAAAATCTGCACTTGATTGTTTTTCCTTGTTGCACCTACACTTGCCTGATATGTGCCGAGCAATATATTGATACATTTGCATGATTGCTCGACCCAAAACGTGAATCCTTACGCGTAAAATCATAGAGTCGAATCTCCAACAAGACTAAGCGCTTCAACCAATGTCTCTCGAAACCTTGCAAGATTGATTCTTACATTTTGACCGTTAAGATATGCTTCCTTGCCTAATGGGTCGTGGACGGATCTGGGATCTGTCATGACTGTATGATTTCGTCCAAAAACTTTCAAAAGTGAACTCTCCTCGGGCTTGATCTTATATCGCAAGTAATGCACGCCCATTGCACGAGCCGGGTTGCCATAATAGGTAGCCCCTGCCCATTCTAGGCCAACCAGATCAACTTGAACCATGACTGCACCATCAGGCAAGAACAACTCATTTGTTAGGCCAGCACCGTGTGCTGCCACGAATACCTTGCACGAGTTTATCAGATTGGCGAATATGTTCAAATTCGATACTACTTTTGCTCTTGCAACAAGAATTACTTGAAAGCCTAACTCTTCCATGATTGAAACCATTTCATCTTCGTTCAAAAACCTTCTTGTTGTTCTACGAGATAAAAGCATTAACGTTGGCCTTTTGATCTGAGATACATGGCTAAACTTGAGATTAAATGCTTGTCGGAGAAACTGCCTTAACTCATGCATCGAATGGCCTTTAGGGACATCACTCGAATTCAAAGACAGATGGCCGTGAAACTTAAGTCCGACTACAGCTCCAAGAAAACAATGCACATTTTGATCTGCAGCCGGATTCATCACCTCATAAGACGATAAACGAGAGATTACCTTGCTATATTTGCTTAGAAACGACGGCTTGTAGTCCTCAAGGATGAACAAAACGCGGGATTGAAATTTTTTACTAATAATATACAAAGGGATGATGATTTCATTAATTTCATGGAACACATTGCCCACAAAGCCACTAGATGAGAAGATCACAGCAGGGATTTCGTGGTTGTGTTGACAAGCTGGTGGTGTAGTGTTACCGTGCATAATCTTGACAGGTGTCACAATTTTGAGAAGATTATGATCTTCTTGCCGAGCATATGGCTTAATCACAGTTTCTTGCACAGGCTGATGATCAGAGGGAATATAAACTGTCATGGTTCTTGTGTCAATCCTCACAGGTTGATTCGCGACACAATGAATCGAATGAACAGCCGTATTACATGCAAATCCCGTAGCTTTGAGCTTCGACCGATCTTCCCCTGTTTAAATGGATCAAAATATCAGTACTAATTTGACTTCAGAATGGGGGATGGGAGAGGGAGGGGGCACAGACCTGCCAGGAGGTTTGAAAACAGAAAATCCAGGGAGTTCTGCTTTTCTTCAAGTGTTGCATTGATGATCTTTCTATTGTTGAAAATGGATTCTGAATAAGAGCAGTATATCTTCCCTGCCATTTCCATAAAACATCGAATGATTCGATCCGAGTTAGTCATACGGCATAATTTTCTAAAAAGAACAGAATTCAAGAAAAAAAAAGTAGGAAGTTTACATTGATCAAACGAAATAAAATTGGCCCAAAAAAGATCAATATACACCAAAGAAAGGACAAGTAGGAAGATAACTGGAGTCGAACGAAAAACGAGTTTTCGAGGCTCTTTCTCCATCTCCACTAGTATGATAACCTGCTGCAAATTCTTGGATGATATGCAAGAGAAGAATTACTATGAAGTAGAGAATTTTTAAAAAAAACTAAAATATTACCAGCTGATGAGATATCAATTTCTTTTTTAGATTTTTATTCTGTTTTTTTTTTTCAACTTGTGATAATTACTTCATTTCTTATTCAACTATTGATAGGCATTTCTTTGTTAACTAAGGATATATGAAACTTGCTGATTATTCTCTCTTGACTTGTTATTTTTGATGCAACTATTATTATTATTTATTTTTTTATTTTTTATTCTCAACTTGTGTAAACTACTATTTAAGGAACAACTCGAGCAAGACACATCAATAGTCAAATTTGTGACTATTGGAGAGAAATAGTTATGCGCGAGCCACGGAAGTCAACCCAAAACAAGGAATTTTGGGTATGACTAACTTCCATAGTGCAGAGAATGGTGTGCTAAAAAGGGGGTATTTTTATATTCCAGCCCATCATCCTACCGAAAAAAGTGATATGTTCAATCTTACTTATTTGTTTGGTAAAGCTTAAATTATAATTTAAATTATAATTTAAATCGATCAAATACACTTTTTATCCATGTATTCTATGAACCCGCAATATGAGGTGGATGAGGAGATTGTTGTGTCCTCGTATGTATAGGGTTGGCCAAACCTTACGTCAAAATTGATCAAGGTTAATCAATTGGCATTTTTGGTATATATAACATATTGAACCTGAATCCTGTCGGCCCCTTTGAAATTCTTAAAGCTCTAATAGATCTATTTTTCAACTTTCAAATGTTCCAGGAAATTCTTGCCTCAATTGAACCATTTGTATCCAGATAGATCTCAATTTATGAATTTCTTCGTTCGAAAAATGGAGAGGAGGATCGAACAGACTAGTTGATCGCATATGTCGAAAAGGTACGAAGTTAGACTAATTTGAAACATTGGACAATTTAATTTATACCTAATATTTCATTTGATTTTTGATTCCTAGTCTTATTTTATTAGTAGCTGGGCTATAGTACTGACTATGCATAGAACTACTCAGGTTCAGAGGGTCTATTCGAAAGAAAATCCAGTTCTTTTTTGCCTGAACATCTGAGCCAGTTGTTCGCAGTTCAAGGGGCTTGTATTGCTCTGTTTCACTATTTTCCTATCAGATTTACACACACACAAAAAAGGAAAATTAAGCTGCGTTGTTGCTCAATATCGTTGTTGAATATTTGGCTTTATTGGTTAGTTCATTACCAAAATAAAGTTTTAAATATATGATTAAAACCTTAATCATTAAGAACAACGGCCAATCTAAAACTGTTATAGAAACTTAGAAAAAAAAGCTTGGAATTCCGAAGAATAAGAAATTCCATGAAATTTAATTTTTTAGAATTTCGCTTATCTCAAGAATAAGAAATTAAGGGCAGTGTTGACGTTTTTGATGTCAAACCTTCCATGCTTATTTTACTCCCTAGATTCCTCAACTTTTTTGTGCAGAAGAAGCCAATTTTTTATGGTAGATTGAGGAATATTTTTTTCCTTGACGGAAAATTGATGCTCGTAAGATGATTAATATTTCAAAAGCTCGTTGATTCACAAAGAATATTGAGGATTCGAAGCAAAATCAGCAGCCCCTTAGTTTAATGTAATTTTTTTTCCTAGTTTTTGACCTCTCCAGAGTTGTAAAAGATGGAATTTAATAATCAGAAAGCAATCAATAAATGTATTTAGGACCATAAACAAGTTGCATTATGAATAGACAGCGTCATTGAAATTCCCTTCACACACTCTTTCCAATTGGAAAATTTGACTTTTTTAGTTTGAAAACTACTTAATTTATCTTTAAATTTTTGAATTTTGCATTATTTATTCTGTATACCAATCTGATATATTCACATATTCTGACTTGTTTAAGCCAAGTTGATAAAGAAAAGAGAGTTTTGTTTACTATATAGGAACAAAGTTTAGCCTTTCCTAGTTCACTTGTAACCCGTTTCTGTGGCAAAACTTTAGAAATCCGAGTCTATAACAAGGCCAAGTGCTTCAACGAGTGTCTCTAAACCTTACATGATTGATCCTCACGCTCTGCTGATCAAGAAACACGGTCCTGGCTGCACGGTAGCCACCATTTCTAAAGATGTATTCCGGGATCAGTGATGACCGAATGATTTCTTCCGTATGATTCTAGAAGTGTGCTCTCCTCGGGCTCGATCTTATACCTCAAGTAATGTACACCCATTGGACGAGCAGCGTTCACGTAATAGGTGGTTGAGGGCCATTCCGCACCAAGTAATTCTACTTGCACCATAACGGCACCAGAAGGCAAGAACAACTCATTCGTAAGTCCAGCTCCTCGTGCTCCCACTAAGACGCTGCACGAGCTAATCAATCGAGAAAATTTGTTCAAAATTCGATATCATCTTTGATCTTGCTACCACAATCACTTGAAAGCCTATTTCTTCCATCATGGCCGCCATTTCGTCTTCATTCAAAAGCCTTCGAGTATTTCTGTGAGATAAAAGCATTAACCTCGGCCTTTGATTTGACTGACATGTCTGAACCTCGGACCATATGCTTCTCTAAGAAAATGTCTAAATTCACACCTCGAATTCCCTCCTGGAATGTAACTCAAATTCAAAGCTAAATTTTCGAGGTACTTAACTACTGATCCTGGAAAGCAATGAACACTTCCATTTGCAGCCGGATTCATAACCTCGTGCTAAGACAAATGAGACATAACCTTGCCATATTTGCTCATAAATGAATGCTTGTAATCCTCAAGGACGAAGAGCACGCGGTATTTGAAGTGTTTAGAGGTAATGAACAGGGGAACAACAATTTCATTAATTTCCTGTCTTGCATAAGGCCGAACCACAGTTTCTTGTTCCTCGATTCCATCTGAAAAAACATACACCGTGTTTTTGGTGTCAATCCTTGCTGATTTGCAATACAAACAACATAAGTAACAGCCTCGTCACATGCAAAGCCAGTCGCTTCAAGATTTTTCTGATCTTTTCCTGTTTACATGCATCAAAAATTTAGCTAAGTCGATACATATTTTTCTAAATTCTAACAAAGAGACGAGAAAATAACACACACCTCTAATTAATCTAGACAAAACAAATTCCAAGGACTCCGGCCCTTCGATTGTTCCATTGAGTTCTCTTTTGCTAAAATAGTTTCTGAACTAGAAAAGTGTCGTGTCCGTCATATCCAAGAAAGTTAGCCCGGGTTGAAGCTTCAAAACTACGAGTCCAAGAACAAGAAAAACTTGTAAACGAAAGAGTTACATCATATGAGCTGTCTCACTTTATGGAAGTGTGACTTGGCTCAAATCGACTCGACTTGTCCTTTGATGAGGCTCACCAATAACTTTTTTTCGGGTGGGGGAGGAATTTGAACTGAAAGTTGAGAGCTCGCTCGCTTGAGAGTCAACTCCAGCGAGTCAACAAGCAGCTTGCACAAGTTACTGCTTGGCTCGCGCCCACAACTGGCCTCGAGTGCGAGCTGAGCTAGTGAGCGGCTCGTCCCACTCTCCACCCCTACGTTAAACTCCTCACCCAACATCACCTAGTTTTATTTTATATTCCATTCGTCCCATTAAGATAAATTTATTTTCATTTTCACACAGATTAAGAAAATATAATTTATATAATTGAAAATATACGTTTTTCTTACTTTTTTTTTCTAGTGTACCCTTATATTAAATAATGATTTAAATAGAAGTAATTAATATTTGTTGATAATAAGTAGCATATTAGAAAATCAAAAAATAATCTATACTCTCATATGAAAAAGAAAAGCAAGTCTATTTATTCTTTCTTTAGACCTTTAAAGTTTTGGCAATGCCTGCATCATCAGATTCGAATTCAGCAAATTCGGTTTTTCAATCTAAAATTTGAAACTTTATTTTCAAGAAAGAGGTGCATGTTCATGACTACTTTTATTAAAAAAAAAAAAAAAATTTATCAAAAAAGGTAACAGTCAATGCAAGACCAAGGAACAAATCAAAGTTAGAAAGTTTTGGGAGCATAGACAAGTTGCATTATGCTATTGGCTTTTAGTTAAAGATTAATTAAAATAATTATCTTTTTAATTAATTATTCATAATTCTGCATGCAATAAATCAATTGACTGTTTAACAAGGAAAACAATTGTGCCATTTGCATAAAAAAAGTTTGACGAAAAATGTTGACAAATGCCACGTGACTGTCCCCTGGGACGCTGCGGTAGGCCCCCCGCCACAGACACCATAGGCAGCCGTCACGTGACATTTTGTCAACATTTTTTTGTACGAGTAGAATTATTGCAAGGCAAAATCAGCATTTTTACTCTTTTAGTATGCCGTGTATAATTGAGTGGACATCACTTTCTAAATTTCTCAATTTTCCAAATTCCAATGGTCCACTTTCTTGATTTTATCTTGATTTTATTTTAGTTTTTCCATTTTATTTTAATATGGAAAAATTGTAGAGAAATGCCCCAACTATTCAATATACTTGAAAGAATAAATATTAATTACAAGATATTCAAATATAATCAATAAATCAAGAAGATGGCCAGATCTCGGATCCCGTCAAGATCTGAATTAATTCTTCTTCTTCTTTTTTTTTT
>CAIGRP010100024.1:0-14050 GCA_903798385.1 Fraxinus cuspidata | reverse complement strand
CTCTAATGAATAAGGTTAGGTGTATTCTGATCAGTTCTGGATTAGCTAAAGGTTTTTGGACAGAGACTATGACTACAGCTGCTTATCTTATAAATAGATCTTTGTGCATTTCTGTTGAGTTTAAGACTCTACAGGAACTCTGGACTGGAAAGTCCCCAAACCTTTCTCACAATAGGGTGTTTGGATGTGCGGCATATGCACATCAGATTGAGGGAAAGTTAGACCCTAAAGCCACTAAATATGTTATGCTTGGGTACCCGGAAGGAGTGAAAGGGTACAGGTTGTGGGTGATAGGTGTGCAAGACATTAAGATCACTAATAGCAGGAATGTGGTATTTAATGAGATCAAAATGCCATGTTTGAAAAATAAAATTGATAATACTAAAGAACAAATCAAAGAGAATACTTCACAGTTTGAGGTGAAGTTAGCTAGACTAAGTCACACTCAACCTAAAAATGATGAAGCTGATGTTGAACAATCTGATAAAAATATTGTTAAAACGAATGGAGGTGAAGTAGATGTACCTCAAGCTGAGGTTGAAACTGAAATTGAGAATACAAATATCCCCACAAATGAAACTAGCATTCAAGATTATCAATTGATTAGAGATAGGGAAATGAGACAAGTCAGACCAAATCCAAGATATGAAATAAATAATTTAACTGACTTTGCTCTTATCTCTAGTGAATCTCTAGAACATTCAGAACCTTCATCTTATGAAGAAGTTATGAATAATTCTGATTCTGAGAAGTGGAAAGAGGTTATGAAAGAGGAAATGAAATCCTTACTTGATAGTTAAATATGAAAACTTGTAAAGAAACCTGAAACTCGAAGAATTGTTCATTGTAAATGGATTTTCAAAGTTAATGAATGAATTAATTCTACTTATTATTTGAGGTATAAGGCAAGACTTGTGGCCAATGATTTTATTCAAAGGGAAGGTGTTGATTATAATGAAATCTTCTCTCTTGTAATCAAATATAAAACAATAAGATTGATTCATGCACTAGTTGTTCAATTCAATTGGGAACCTGAACAATTAGATGTCAATACTGCTTTCTCACATGGGGAGTTAGAAGACATTTATAAGGACCAAAGGAAGTCTACTACCGCATATTTCTTTACACTTGGTGATAATTGTATCACTTGGAAGTCACAACATCAACTTATTGTCACATTATCCAGTACAGAGGCTGAATATGTGGCAATAGCTGAATCTATAAAAGAATGTATCTGGTTAAAGGGAATTTTGGAAGAGTTGAATTTTTTACATGAAATGACTGCCTACAATTTTCACTGATAGTCAAAGTGCTTTAATTTTATGAAAAAATCCTGTATATCATGAAGACCCAAACATATTGAGGTGAAGTACAATTTTATACGTGAGAAAATTGTATGTGGTGAGATTATACTTGAAAAAATTCATACCGATGTAAATCCATCTGATATGTGAACCAAAATTTTATCATTAAATAAGTTTAGGATTTACTTATCTTTACTGCATATTGATACTAGTTAATCTTTTACAGGTACCAGGGCGATGATGTTGGACCCTTTCACATAATTAGTGCACCATTTAAGCATACTTTAGGGAGTTTGCATTTTTGGAACAAAGGTGAAGATTGAAAGTAAAATCGTGTTTCCAAAATTACAACTCTTCAAGTGGTGATGTCCATGTGGCCATTTCCTATTTGCTTAGTCTTGCTTCCCTCGATTGTGCTTTCTCTCTTTCATTTTGGACCGTTTATCAAATCCAATGGCTACGATTTGGTTGAGCCTTATTTTATGTGTTTGGCGGTGACTCTTAGGTTTCATATTCATTCTGCCTCCGGTTCTCTTCTGGAAAAGGAAAGGGCTCTTATTTTTTGGCTCTTTGCGTGATTATCTTCTTTCATTGTTTAAGGAGTTATTCTTGTATAATTCTTGTGGTTCTTTCGCATATGTTAACAGTGGCTTGAGTTTGTATTTTTTGGCTGTTTTGATTAGTCTCTGTTCTGGTGATTTATGTAATAGGGTTTGAGATTTTTGAGTTGAAGTTCTAAGAGATCTATTTCAATCAATTACTAGAACATAATTAAGAGTCTGATTTTGGTTCCATTTGTAAACATACCTCTCTAGAAGGTTTTCTTGGTACACTAATGGATTGTGCTGGAAGCTGAGTCCCCCAGATTAGGCATAGCCGAACTGGGTTAACATTTTTTGTGTTGATTTTGTTTTTCTATTGTGTGCGTTCTTGAGTGTGTTGTTCTTGTTTGTGCATTATTTGGGTATTTTCAATATCGGTCTGCATTCTTCGAGGTATTCAATCCCAACACCAACGATAATAGGATGAAGAATTAGTCTTAGAGAGTTAATAAAGGAGAGAGTTGTGTTCTATTCGTATAGTTATTTCCTAAATTAGTGTTTCCCACTTTTCTATCTAATTACATTTTTAGGTATTGTACGTCTCTCTTGCTATTGGGATATGTGCTATTAAAAGTCAATGATAGAGTAGAGATGAATCACAAATTAGAAGCCAGTTCAAGAAATAATATTTGGACAAGATTCATATTTTTAATATATTTTGATAAAATTTAATGAAATATATGGCTAAAATTAGATAAAACGAGTGGATCTTACGAAATGTATGATTAAAAACGAATATAAAAAAATAAATGTTAAAAAATGGATCAAAGATGTACTTAATTTTAGCACGCTAATCCCGATCATAGAATGATGTAATAGTTACACCAAAATACTTTTTGTGATAAATAGTAATTTCAAATACAAAAGTTACTCGTACTTGCACAACTTTTTGCTTAGCAAAGTTTAAAGTTGGGAGAGGAAGGATTGTGGAGAAAAAAAAAAAAAGTTGACAAATACTCCAATTGCAGGGTAGGTTAGACGAATGTTTAAGGAATTCATTTTTTTTTTCAAACTCACTTTGAAACACAAAATCGTTTAATAAATAATTTTACATATAAAATTAACGATTTTTCGTACTTCTTAATTACATGTTCTCCAAAAAATCACTAACAAAATCTATTATACCAAAAAATAGGGCTCAAACAAATCCGTTTTTAAAGTGAATTTTTCGTACTCTAAGTATCGATTTTTTGTTATTTATTTAATATCACCATATAACTAAATCTAAAATTTCTTTCATACTTAACTATATAATTAATTCTTCAAATAAATTTAGTTATCTGTTTGCTTTATAAAGATTTTGTTTACTAAAAAGTTGATCAAACTTCATTTTNATGAATCATACAGCAAACAGAAGGGGACGTTCGACAGAAAAAAAAAAAAAAAAGCCAGCACAACACGATGGCATAAAGATTCGAGCTTGAACATGTGAATCTGTACATGATGCTCTTAGATATCTAACAAAATGAATATTTAATTGGCAAGCATGCTTAAACATTCAAAGTTGTCATATGAACATTTGTATAGGGGTATTGTATAAGTTCTATAAATTGAAATAAATAATTGTGTCCCTTTTTAAAATCATGCATGATTGCAATTACATTTGACTTTACCATATAGATGAAAAAATATATATATTTTTTCGTATAATCTTGTTTATCCAATACAGAATCCTTAATGTGCAAACAAAAAAAAAAAGAGGGTGGATGAAAATTGAAATTATCCGAATATGACATATACTACTTGAAAAATACAAGACAGTATAAGACAAAAATAATGATGATGATGAGACTGTTGAAGATTTTGTTAGCACTAAAATTGCATTCTCGCCCTTTTTGAAATATTGAATTGATGTCACTTTCCTTCGAAACTGACAAAATCTGCATCCGTTTCTCAACATTGTTATTGGAATAATTGCATCCACTATCCCAAATCTTTCAAATCTTTACACTTTATTTTAACCTTTTCATTTATTGCAATCATGGTCCAAATATCTCAAGAGCATGCAACTAGAGGAAAAATGGATGGAATACATTCTTTTTCCCAGTGTTCTAAGAAGCTCTTCTAAGTGGCATCTACGCTTAAAACTTGGACAAATGCCTTGTTTACACTTCTTTTTTCAATTTCTAAATAGTTGAATTTTTTCCTTCCACTCTTTCACCTTCCCTAAGCATTCTTTATTAATTTTTTATTTTTTTAAAGTTCTTTTATTTAACCTTTATTTATTAAATTTTTTAATTTTAAATACTTTTTATTTGCCTTTAATTTCTAATTTTTAAAAGATTTTTTATATGTACAAAATTCAAACTGATTTTATCCAATAAAGAGTTATATAATCCCACCGTCGACCACAGTCGGCAACTAATTCCAATAGCAATTACCACCCCTCTCCTCCACCGTAGTTGGCAGCGATTCCAGGTTTGCAACTCTACTCGTCTTATCCTTTCCTTCTCTCATCCACTACTCTGATGGCGAAAATATTATTGTAACGATAGATTAAATTCACAATATATTTCAAATCACCTTTACATGGTAGAAGTTCCCTACCACATTATTACCTGCTAAAAATAAAATTCTTTTTAAGTTTCAAGTAGGGACGGAGCCAGAAAATTATGTTTAGGGGAGAATGCGAGTTTAAAGGAGCTACCCCTAGTTCCGTCCCTGGTTCCAAATGAAACTGCATGGCCTCACTACGAAGCATTCAAGCTAAAGACTTTATTGAATTAGACACAGACAGAGTCATCTATTAAGACCAGAGAGAAATGTCGCATGATGGAAGTTTCTTACACTCTCGAACACAGAATCAAAAAACTACCATTGACTTTATACTTCAGAACAACAGATCCTCACTCCATAGCATAATTCCTCTTAAAACATTATTGTATTCTCATCACCTTCACATTGTCGGCTTAACATTGAGACGAGAGGCGAGCTTCTGACCAAGAGACTTGTCAGCCTGCAGTATAAAAGACGAACTCAGCAAGTTCAATTTTACAACATTAACATTCAAAATCCTTGTAAACATGTAACAGATGTGAAAGTTATGGGCGTCAAACCTGAGACCAGTATGATATCCAAATACTGCGGATCTCATGGGTGACACGGGGATCAGATAAAGCCTCAACCCATCGGCAGATGAATCTCTCTTTTCTAAAGAAGAGTCAAGATCAAACAGAGACAAGAAATTAAAATAGAGTAGTTGAAAAGCATTATATTAGTTCCAGAGAAATTAGGGACTAATGTACCTGTCTGAATCCCATGAACGATATCTCTCTCCTGGTTGCTTAAAGTTGTTCTCCTTCTCAATGATGCACTGCAATAATCAGCAAAATACTGTGAGTACACGGGTTTATCTGTTTTCTGCAAGGTCTTAACAATGGGAGTCCTCCATGCAATCAGTCTGATTTATTTATCAGAAGAGTAAGTCCATGTACTGCTAAATTTATAGCTTTCGATCTCAACTCTGAAATCTCATGATGCCCTACTTAGCAAACTAATGGAACTTCGCTCTTGTTACTAATGATTTAACTAGACCAAATCCACACATTACTGCAACAAAGCATAGATCGCAATCTGAAAGTAACACCGCCAAAATGCCTATGACAGAAGTTTAACAGACTCTTCGATAACAGAAAATCAGTATCACCTCTCTGTTTACCGCCCTAATTCGAAAAGATTCATCGCTTCATTCCTTTTTCATTTTATTTTATTTATTTATTTATTACTATTATTTTAATTTATTTTTTTTAGGTCAAGACCATGTTAAACACTGAAACACTTTCTGTAGCAGTAACACCGAAAATAAGAAATAAAGTTAATTAATTGTTTCACTCGAGTCTTCTCTGAATTAAATGAGCTACAAACATAATTCTATTAAGGAATTTCAAGGAGGGAGAGCACTATCCAGCTTATAGTTTGATAGATGAAATTTCTCCTTCATGAACTCAATTCAGTTGCAGAAACCTTATTTGCTTTTCCAAAAAATAAATTTTAACTAACTTATGAGTTCACCTTGAAAAATGAAACAACACACTACAGAGTAAAGTGGAAGATAATAGTTACATACCCTGTCACGCTTCCCTGACAGCACAGGAGGGGGAATGGGATGCCTCTCAGCATGACGACAAGGATCAAACCTTGATGGGAAATAATTGACCTGGAAAAGGGTTTAGAACATTTAATTGAAACCAACAATCAAGCAACTAAGTGATAAATAAACGTGTTTAGAATGCCCTGCATACGCATCGAGCTATAAATTTCATGTCATTCTGCTAGTCAAAAGATAGCTGATTAGAATGTAAGAACTCAGAAAGGTGTTAAAACCTAATGGATCTAAGATACTAAATTTCATTACAATTCCACTCAACAATTTCTGTTAATTAAGAATCGAGATAATGTATTAAAGATGGTAAATCTCCTATGCTTAGGCATACAGAGATGCAAAGTACCTCTTCATCCCTGTGCATGAAGTTCATGAAACCATCATGGTGATTGTTGTGATGAGCGCACTTGGGAGCATTAACTGGGAGCTGAAGATAGTTGGGACCAAGACGGTGTCTCTGAGTATCGGAATACGAAAATATACGTGTCTGGAGCAGTTTATCATCCGAATAGTAAACTCCAGGGACAATAATAGCCGGGCAAAATGCAAGCTGCTCATTCTCTGCAAAGAAGTTATCAATATTCTTATTCAATACCAAATGGCCTACTGGCTGCAGGGGCAAGATGTCCTCAGGCCAGGTCTTGGTTACGTCAAGCGGATCAAAGTCGAATCTATCCTCATGATCAGGATCCATTATCTGAATAAAAAGTTTCCACTCGGGATAGTTGCCAGCTGCAATTGAATTGTAGAGATCCTGGGTGGCATGGCTGTGATTGGCTCCTCCAACCTTAATGCATTCTTCTTCCAATAGACACTTAACTCCACAAGTTGGCTTCCAGTGAAACTTCACATAATGTGCTTTCCCATCCTTGTTAATTAGAGTATAGGTGTTGACACCAGAGCCTTCCATGTGCCTGTAATCTTGTGGAACACCCAAATCATCAAACAGGAATGTGAACATGTGCAGACTCTCTGGATGGTGGGAAAAGAAGTCAAGGATTCTCCAGTTCTCTTGAATGTGGGACTTTGGATTAGGTTTCAAGGCATGAACCATATCTGGGAATTTCATTCCATCGCGAACAAAAAAGACCGGAAAGTTGTTTCCCACCAAATCAAAATTTCCCTGCATCAGTGACACAAAGTTTTCAATGTCAATCAATTTATAAGGCCATTATTAAACAAGAATCATATAGTTGCAATTCAATGTCCTTTAAATAAGGAAAGGTTAAAAATAAAGGGAACTCAGCTGGAAAACTAAATAGACATATTTCACAAAAAGTAAATAATAAATATTTTTAACTAAAATGTTTAACAAAGTTCGTGTTATGTCAAAATTTTCAATCAGAATGCAGCTCCCTTTGATTTCCTGGACATCAGAATGTTTAAACCTGAAATTCACGGGAATCTAAAGTTCCCAGTAAATAAACTTAACGGAATAAAAATTCCCAATCTAGTTTCAAAGAGCAAAGGGACAGTTGCCAAGATTAGTAACAATCACATTCACTATTTATCTAAAAGAACTGATGCTTAAAAATGTAAAGGTTGAATAAGCAATTAAAATTTATTATCTTCTTTGAAGTAATACAGTTGAAAAACCAATAGAAAATAGCGGTTACCTCTCTGGTGTAAAATTTAACTGCGAAGCCTCTGGGGTCCCTAAGAGTTTCAGGGCTTCCACGCTCATGGATGACAGTGGAGAATCGAACTATAACAGGTGTCTGAACTCCAGGAGCTCGAAGGAAATCAGCACAGGTAAGTTGAGAAATATCGTGAGTGACCTCAAAAAAACCCTTGGCACTTGCACCTCTAGCATGGACAACACGTTCTGGGATCCTCTCACGATCAAAATTAGCAAGTTTCTCCACCAAATGGTAATCTTCAAGTAGAATTGGGCCTGCCAGGTAGAATAGAATTTTGTATTCGTTGACTCAAATGTATCAAGCCACATTACCTCGAGTAAACAAAGATCGCAAGTATATTGCAAACGGTAATGTAATCAAGCAGTGTTCTTAAAGAGGAATTTTCTATCGGATGCAATAGAAAAGATGCGATCTACAGCAAAACTGATAAGAGGACTGGAAATGGAAGAAATCCTTTAGTTGTCATAGTAGTTGCAATCTACAATAAATTACATAATTACCATAATTATTAAATACATTATAACTACAATTAAATACATTATTACAACATTGTGATTCACAGATGTATTAAACATGAGATCACCAATAACAAAGCTCAAATCACCCGA
This sequence comes from Fraxinus cuspidata, assembly GCA_903798385.1. Taxonomy (NCBI): domain Eukaryota; kingdom Viridiplantae; phylum Streptophyta; class Magnoliopsida; order Lamiales; family Oleaceae; genus Fraxinus; species Fraxinus cuspidata. The sequence goes on along the minus strand of CAIGRP010100024.1, from coordinate 5,794 downwards.
ACAGGACTAATGTGTAATTGATAAAAGGCCACCCTCTGGTGGGACTTGGGCGCAAAAGCCGAGTCTTCAGCACATGACAGTAGATATAATCTCAGGAAATTTGCAATATTACACTGAATGTAGGTAAAAAGATTAACAAAAAAATATTTCAAGTGTCTAAGTCGAAGATGTGAACTCTAATAATAAAAAAGTATATACAAAAGCTAAAAGGAAACCCAGGAAAAGAGGTGAAAAGTAAAAGTAAGAACTTTATTTCCTCCTACGCAATTCACTTGAATTAAGCCCCTGATTTGGATTAAAATCGAATTAAAATTTCAAGTCCAAGTCAAGAATAAATTTTAACCACATTAACTTTTATAAAATTAACTAAAATCTGATTTTTAATATACAACGAATATGGGCTAAATAATGACCGAAGAATTTGGGATAAATTTGAAAAAAGCAAAACCAAAATAGATCACTACCAAAAGTAATTTATTGAATTTTCCTGAAAATAGGTGAACATACAATATTTACGTTCCAACAGATTAAAAATCATGGGGTTTTATGTATTTCACAAAATTAATATCAAATTCTGTTGAAAACAAATTTATTATCTTTTCTTTGATTAATGGCGATATCATTCAAAAATATTTAACAACATCACATAATTGGTAAACTTTCTCAATCAAACAATAAAATTGCATTCCCCTTGAACAACCTTAAGGACATTAAATAATACTGCTAAACAAACAATCTATTAGCAATACCATAATTAATCAGAAAAGAAAAGAAAAAGAAAAAACCTCTAATTCCGACGGTCAACGACGAGTTATTATTCCAAACCGGAGCTCCAGAATTGGTTGTCCAGAAAGGTGAATTATAAGCACTTGATGGACGATTCTGCATCGTCAAAAAGTAAGATCAATTATTTTAAACTAGTAATTCGTACCATAGAACAAGCCTCTAGGCTAAAATCAAGGGTGAAGTATACAATCATGCAAAACCAGACGGAATTAATCAGTATAAACACGATAAAATATAGGATTGGGGCAGAAATAGATCGGAACCTTGTAAGGATCCATGGCAAAGAGAATTTTTCTTTTTCAGTTTCGACGACGGGAGAATATGGACGAGCGTGTGGCGATTATATCAATGGAACAGTTATTTATAGGGTCACTGTTCTTTCTGGCTCGAATTTCGAAATTTTTAAGCAATATTATCCGCAGTAAAAGGACTATTTTCCTTGTTTCCTTGTTTTCTTTTTTTTTTTTTTAATAACTTAAAAAGAAGAAAATTTAAGTTCAAATAATTAAGTTTAACTATAAATTTTATGAGATTTTTCATTCGCTTATTTCGTCGATTTTTATAAAAATTTTCTAAAAATATAATTTTTAACTACACTAAATATAAGCTAACTTTTTATTATTGTTTTCTACTTCTCACGAAATACTTAATTTAATTATTCTATATGAATTATTTTATGTAGCATCACTGATGCTTAGCACTAAAATGGGCAAGAGTGAACCCCACTAATTTATTATGATCTTATATCTATGTGAATATTTATTACATAACAGTACTGGTGTTTAACATAAATATAACTTATAGTTAATCTGGTAGATTTATGGTGTGTTTAAGCCATATTATTTTGGAAGAATGTATTTTGAAATAGTAAATTAATGAAAAACGTGTGGTTGAAAAAGAAGGAAAAGTTATTGATAAGATATAAAATATTATTTTATTAAAGAATGTGTGGTTGAAAATGGATAGAAGAATGATAATGAAAATTTTAATGTGGTTCAAAAGAGAACTTATTGTGTTATCATAATAAATTAATGGGTTCCATTTTCACCTATATTTATAGAATAATGTTATCTAACATAAGGGTCCGTTTGATTGGCAAAAATGAAAAGGCTTTCCAATTTCATGTAAGTTAGAAAAATAAAAATTCAAATATCCTATAGAAATGCATTTTTCATGAAATTGGCAAAAAAAAAAAGTTAAAGTGGTTGTACCGTGGAATTTGAACTCTATTTTCACTTTTGTATCTAACAATTAAAGTAGAAATTGAATTTCTCAAATGTGACATTTTTCATGGAATTTAAACTTATCAAACGGACCCTAAATGATGTCGAATATCAGTTTAGGTGTCTGCATAAATGTCGTATTAAATAAACTATAATTTATTGTATTTAATTGAACCTATAAATTAATGTCACTATCATTGTCACCTAAATTAGTATTAAATATCAATAATACTAAATAGCATTACTCTTATTTATATAACAATAAACTTACTACCAATTTTGATAAATCAAATTGGGCCCACTGTTACATATACTTATGCGACAATAAATTAGTAAAATTCATTGTCACCTAAATTGGTACACGCACATGTAATTTACTAATTGATATTAATGTTGTGAAAATGGGTGGGGTAATATTAGCTACTATTAGTGGAGCTAGAAAACTAATTTAGATAATGTTAAGTCATAAGATAAAGGAAATGTAGAATTAAGTGATCCATTTAATTATATATTTTTATTTAATTTCACATTAGTGCAAAATACTTTAACACTAGTGGTGTTAAGCATTACTCGGGGTAGGCTTATATAATTTTATTTTATTTTTTTAAGATAAAAGAAATGGAAAAAGATTGAAATAGAAGATGATATCATGGTTCCTTATCCATGTGTTGGGGTTTATCCCTAGTAGCTTTTGGACAGTCAAGATTTTGCCACGTTTTAAGATGACCTTAAAATGTGTGCCAAGATAGGAAGGGTAGATCATTTTTGACTCTTAAAACAAGTCTTACCAATTTTGTTAGATAAATAGATGGTATATTCTACTGCTCGATAAATGATTACTTTATTGATAAATATTTTTTGCTTATTCGATCCAAATATAATGTATTAAATTAATAATTCGTTAAATTATAAGATGATAAATAATGAAATTTGTATACAACCGTATACTAAGAAAATGTTTATGATTTATGAATAAAGTTAGATGTACATTATTTGAATAAAGTTTGGCATCCCCTAGGTGCAATAAGCATAGGCAGTGATGGAATGAATGGATGTTTAAAAGTCAATGATATAGATTGTTGTTATATTGAAGAATGTCAAACTTATACATGGAAGCGTATTCAATTGTGATTTTTGAAAGCTTTTATGGATTTTTTTAAGTGATGATTTTGTGAATTTCGTGGACAATTTATGGATTTGCACGAAATTAAAGGAAGTCTTTTGGATTTCTATAAACTTTCATTTTAGAACTTAAAACCATGTTTGACATTCATCCTTTTAAAATAAATTTTTTTCAACCACACATTATTCAATAAAATAATATTACACGCAAATTTAAAATTTTTCCTTATTTTTTAACCACATATTTTTCATCAAAATAATATTTAAAATGCATTCTTGGGAGAATAATGTGGCTCAAATAGGGTGTTATATAAACTTTTATAGAATTCAAAAAACTTACAAAGGCTTTCATTGAAAATAAAATTCGTGTAGCTCTAGAACAACGTGAAATTCACACATATAAGACGGTGATTCCCACAATTCCTTTCTACCTCCCCAAGTAATAAAAAATATTTTTACAAGAATAAAAATTTTAGTCACCTTAATTAACTAAATAATAAATCCAAATAATATATATAAAAACATAATTGAAAAATAATAATCACTTTAAGAAATTAATATATTCAAATTTAATTATAAATTAATCTGTTTATATAAAATCATATAATTTTTACTTACAAATATATATTTTTCATAAAAATGATAGAAAAAGAAAAAAAAAGTTATAAGAATCTTTAATTACAATTTAAATTTTTAAAAATAAATAAGAGAGCGAAAAAAAATATAATCAATAGAAAAATAATCTTAAATCATGATTCTAATGTTCGTAAAAGGGAAAAAGAAAGAGAAACATTAAAAGAAACAAAAATACATATTCATTTTTTTATTTTATTTTGTAATTCTCTCAAAATCTTGGGATGAATGAGAAACAAATTTTGAGATTTTATTTTAGTACTTTATGCTTAAAGCTAGTATCTTAAAGACTTTTATAAAAGTTTTTAAAAGTCATTAAAAATTTGAATACTCAATACTTAAATAGAATTTTTTTTTAAAAAATAATTGAATAAACCGTAACTTTTAAAGACTTTTTAAAAGTCTATAAAAGTCTCGATTGGATACAAAAATACTTATAGAGAGTCTTAAAGAGTTTTTAAAATTCCCCAATTAAATACACAAGAACTTTAAATATATAAGTTGGTTGCAAAGTACAATTTCAAAATTAAGAAATTAAGTTTATTATTTCAAAAATCAGGTTGTAATTAAATTCTATTAATTAAATAACTAGTTAAATATATTAAGATCAAAATTATACAATTTATGACTACAACTTATATATCAATCATATATTATTAAATTCGTTGGCCACACATTATTTCTTAATCACAAATCCAAAATTTTATAAGTCGCAATTTATTTATCGATCACAAATAACAAATTTTATAGTTCAAAACTTATTTCATGGTCAGAAATTATCAAATTGTCACAACTTACCAGATTTTGAGTCACGATTATAAATTTAATCACAAAATATATTCTTTTAGATCACAAATTAATCAATTTATTGGTCACAACAATCATATAGCTGATCATAAACACTTTTTATCTCACTCAACCGCCATCGCTGCCATCACACCACTAATACCACCACCTAAACCTAATTTCTCTTAAGTGCACCATCGCCCCAGGCACTGTGCAAACGATAATTGTAACAGTAGCATCGAAGTTGCAGTGAATGGCAGCATGAGAGGTGCAGTGCAGGATGTTGATGCTACTGTTGCTGTGAAATAGGAAGAGATCCTCGTTGAGAAATTGGAAGAGAAAGAACGACGATAGAGGGAAGGGAGAGAGAGAGAGAGAAGAATGATGAAAGATTTAGGGCTGGTTCTCTTTAGCGTTTTCAAGCCGTTTTCTATTTTTCAAAACAGTGAAAACGCGTTCTCTTTCCTATTTTCGAAAATGCATTTTTAAAAACAAACAAAATATTTGTACTGAAAACACAAAACGTCATTTTTTACATTTTGGGCGTTTTCAGTGCAAAACAAGAAAAAAATGGAAAACACGGAAACCGCACAAAACAGTGAAATCCTTCTCTCTTCTTCCAATCCCGGCTCTCCCTTCTTCTCAACGCCGGCTTCTCTCTTCTTGACGACGTCGACCCATTCAAAATTGCAACCGGCGACGAAAGAGATGTGCCTTTGCTGGCACGGGCGTGGGGAGGCGACACTACTGTGAAAGTAGCATCGCGACCCATTCATCGTGACCCATTCGTCGCGATGTTGCTGTGGTTTGGGCCCGCCTTCCCTCTCTTTGACGCAGGCAACCCATTGAAGAGGCAACGTTCGCAGTAGCGACGATGGTTTTTTGGTTTTTTTATCGGCGGCGACCCATTGAAGAGGTGACGTCGCGTCACTGCTGTGGTTTTTTTGGTTTTTTTGATCTGCAATTTTGGGGGTTTTTTTGGTTTTTCGATCTGGCGACGATGGAGGTTTTTGTTGGAGGTGCTGGTGAGGTGTTGATGGTGGTGGCGACGGTCGACGGTGGTGATGTGGTGCAGTGGTGTAACTTATGTTGCTAGTGCGGTGTGGTGGTGTTGCTGGTGTGATGTGGTGATGGTTGTGTTACAAACATAATGGCGGTGATGGCAGCGATGTGGTGGTGGCGATAGCAGGCAGTGGTGGTTGTGTTGATTTCGGTTGGTAGTGGATTGGTTGTGTTGATTGGCA
>CAIGRP010100016.1:0-19527 GCA_903798385.1 Fraxinus cuspidata | reverse complement strand
TAGGTAGTGGATTTGGGGCGTTACACAAACTCTTTTCCCAACTCTAGGTACTTGGGAAATATGAGTCTAAGGGGTGATATTAAATGACTCCTTGTGGGGGTCTATGTTCCTTTCGTAGTAAGTCTGCCAACCTCTATCAAAGGGTAGAAAGAGTCATGGTTCTAGATCAAAGGTAAATGACATATGGTTGAGGAAGATAAGGTCCCATCTTACACTGTGTCGATTCGTACTCCGAAGCTCTTGATAAAGCTAAAAAACCAGGGAGGCCAATGAGGAGGCTAAGAAAGAGGTAGAACAAACCTCCTAAGCTGTGAAAAAGGTTCTAGTGGTGAGGACCCCTGGAAAAATATGAAGATTTTTTGCTGGAGAGGATGAGAAGATTGCCCACAGTGATGGACATGCTGCTACCTAAGGTCCAGGGTGCCACTACAAATTTTTATAGGTTTTATACTGATAAGTGGCAGAACTATGTCTCTACCTGTGATGCGGTGGATATGACGACGACCTTGGTGAGACAAAGTACCAAGTCCTTTGAGGTAGCCCTGGAATGACAAGAAGTGCTGAAGGATATTCAGACGCGCAACCGATGTTGGTTGAAAAGTTTGCCTTAGTTGAGGAAGAGATGAAAAGAATGAAAGTTGATAAGTTGGATTCTGACTTAGCGGAGATTGAAGCTTTGAAGGGGAAAGTCCATGAATCCCAGTGCGAAGTGACTTCCTTGACAAAAAAAGTTGAAACTTCAAACAATCATCAGAAGCTAACGATCAAAGCTCTAGAGAAGGCTAACTTAGAAAATGCTGGGCTTAAGGACACGAATTTTTGGAAACCCAAATAAGGCACTATGTACATGAGGCTGGGCAAGCCAAAGCTGGTGCTTAGAAAGTAGGTGAGGAGGCGATGAATGACTATATTGTCAACTTTCACTTCATGGAAGATTATCGCGCTTCGGCGCCTATTAGAGGAGGTTTGCTTATGTTGAGGTAGTAGACAGGATAGGGAAGCTTTATCTAGAACTCAATGCTGCTGAACTGGAGGTAGAATTCTTGGAGGAAGTGCCCCAGACCCCTCCTAATGACGCGGTAGAAGATGAAGCAGAAGTGGACCAAGAGAGTGCTCTTGAGTACAAAGCTTCAGGGTAAGAAGCTCCAGCTGCTGAAGCACTAGCTGAGGCGTCAGACTCTCTACCACCTCCATAATAGTGTAAGATTTTTATTTTATTTTATTTTCTATGTAATGACTGAGACCCTCATTTGAACATATTTCTTTATAAATAAAGTGAATGTTTTCTATTTTCATGTTTTTAATAATTGAATTGGGACTTCAATAATGTGCATAACAAACAAAATTCAACTTAGAAGTGTTGAGACCTCAATAAGGTACATTAACTTAAATGATTTAAATTGCAAGTTAATCTGAAGTAAATACGATGACCTCTAAAGACGAATGGTCCTTCAAATAACATGATTAATCTTGAGAACACACGTAACATTAAACACATTTTCAATGTTGTTTCTACTTCTCCATGATGTCCAGCTTTGTTATGGGAGGCATGTGTTGTATACCTCAAAGAACCAATGAGGTAATCCTTTTATGGATCTGATCATCTTCTCTGAGTTTTTCTTGCTTTCATACATGGTTGATAGTTCATCCATGTAGGGGCTTTTCCCATGATATTTAGTTTCGTCATGGGAGGCATGTGTTGTACACCTTGAAAAATCAATAAGGTAATCCCTTTTGGGATCTGAACCTCTTCTCCGAATCGCCCACGCTTTCATACTTGGTGGATGGTTCATCCATGTAGGGGCTTTTCCCATGACGTTCAGTTTCGTCATGGGAGACATGTGTTGTACGCCTTCAAGAACTAATAAGGTGATCCTTTTTGTGATCTATTCCTCTTCTTCGAGGCCCCATGCTTCCATATATTGTGGATGGTTCATCCCCATAGAGGCTTTTCTCATAATATTCAGTTTCATCATGGGTGGCTTGCATTTTAAATCTTTTAAACAAAACATATTTTTATTGAATTACTTCAAAATATTTACAAAGGCTGGGAAAGATCTTCTAGCCACAAAGCCTATTCACTAGTAGTATATCCCAAGATGCTCTATGTTCTACAAACGAGGTTGCATCTTCCCATCCAGGTCTTTTATCCAATATGTGTTAGGTCATAGTTCTTCGTTGATGCAGTAAAGACCTTCCCAATTTGGACCCAGTGTACCTACCCCTAATTTTTTGGAGGATAGGAAAATCCTCTGAAGTACTAGGTTGTTTATCCGGAAGGACATTTTCTTAACTTTTGCGTTGTAGTAATGGGTCATCTTCCTTTGATACTTGACTAGTTTCACTTGAGATTTATCTCTCTTTTTGTCGGAGAAATGAGCTTACATCTTCTCAACTTGTCACTGAATATTTCATTGAATTGCAATCGACGGGGAGAGGATAATCTAACTTAGAATGGGCTCATTGCTTTAGCATGGTAGGCTATTGAAAAAGGGATTTTTCCAGTTAAGATCCAATTTATAGTCCGGATTGCCTACAATACTTGTAACAGTTCTCCGGCCCATGTTCATTTGGAAGCGTCGTGTTTTCTTTTCAAAGTATACTTGATGGTCTTATTCACTGCCTCTACTTTCCCATTTGCTTGGGATTAAAGATGTATTGAAAAGTGCTTCTTGATTCCCAACTCCTCAAACAGGTCCCTGAAATTTTTGTTATCTAAATGTCGCCCATTATATGAGACGATTGAATAAGGAATTCTGAACCGATATATAATATTCTTTCATAAGAATTTGGAATTGTTGGCTTCTGTAATTTTGGCCAGAGGTTCGGCTTCAACCCATTTTGTAAAGTAATTGATGGTGACGATACCAAAAGTTGCACTACATCTACCCTTGGGTAAGTGGCCTATAAGGTTGATTCCCCATTTGGAAAATGCCCATGGGCTGGACACTGCTGTTAGCTCTTGGGAAGATTGTCTTCAGATAAGAGAGAAACGTTGGCATTTATCGTACTTTCGTACAAATTGGATCGCATCTTTTTTCAATGTGGCCTAATGCTATCCCTACAGTAGTGCTTTTTATGCCAACGTGAGTCCTCGGTGTGGTTACGACAAACTCTCTCATGGATTTTGCGGAGAATGTAGGCGGCTTCCTTCCCTCCTATACATCAAATGAAGGGTAAGGAAAAAACCTCTTTTGTAAAGCACGTCATCCTGGAATACAAAGTAGGCTGTTCTTATTCTAAACTTGTAGGCTTATTCTTTGTTATTGGGAAAGACCTGATCTTTAAGGAAAGCTACTATAGATTGCATTTATATATACGTTCATTATACCCACATTACCTATTTTTCCTTAGCACTGGAGGGTTCAAAGATATGTTCAATTGGCACAATCGTTAGTAATTCTGAGTTCTAACTACTAGCCAGCTTGGACAAGGTATCAACGTGGGCATTTTCAATACTTAGGATTTGAGCTAACTCGAATCTTTCAAACGATGTGAGTAGATCCATCACCAATTTGAGGTACGCGACCATGTCTTTGTCTCTTGCTGTGAAGTTGCATTAACCTGGCCAACTATTAGTTCGGAGTCACTATTGATGTGCAACCTCTTTACTTGCATTTCTATAGCCAACCTTAGGCCAGCCAGTAGTGCCTCATATTCAGCCATGTTACTTATAGCCTTAACCCAAAACCTTATTGTACAGTTGAGCTTATGTCCCTAGGGGATAACTAGGATAGATGAACCATCCATGAATAAGTTCTACGTGGGAAGTTATGCGAGCTCCATTATTTCTTCCATCTCCAGGATGTTGGAAAATTTTGCCACGAAGTTCGCAAGGCCTTTGATAGAAGTTCTTATTTTAAAAAAGATATCAAACTCGCTGAGCTCAACTGCCCATTTCAGCAACCTTCCCGAAATGTCAGGTTTCTGAAACACTTGCTTGAGCAAAAATTTGGTTAACACTAGTATTGTATGATCTTGGAAGTATGGCTCAATTTTTCGGATGTAGTGATTAAGGATAGTGCTAACTTCTCTGTATCAAGATAGCGAGTTTCTGCAGCTAAAAGTGTCTTACTTACGTAGTAACACATGCAACTGGAGGGCAACTTCTTCTCTTAAGAGAACCACACTATTGGCTTCATTGGAGACGGCCAATGGAGTTGTAAGGCCTCTCCGAACTTGGGTTTTGAATGGAGAGGGCCTGCCCTAGGAGCTTTTTCAACCCTCGAAGACCTCATCACATTCCTCCGTATATTGGAATTTCTTGCCTTCTTTTAAGATATTAACGAAAGTGAGGCATTTTTCGGTAGCCTTCAAGATGAAACGAGTTAAAGTCACCACACTCTCTGTTAAGCTTTGTACCTCCTTTGATTTTTGAGAGGACTTCTTCTCAATCAAAGCTCGAATTTTTTCTGGATTGACCTCTATGCCCCTCTTGTTGACCATGTATCCTAAGAATTTTTCCAGAGGCATCACCGAACTCATACTTAAGGGGGGTTCAACCTCATCTTATACCTCCGTAGAATTTGAAAATTTTAATCCAGGTGCATTACATGATCATTTGCCTTTAAGGTCTTCACAAACATGTCATCCATGTAGACCTCCATTGTTTTATCAATGAGGTTGGCAAGCATTTTGTTAACAAGCCTCTAATAGGTGGTCCCGACATTTTTTAGCTTGAAGGACATCATTTTGTAGCAATAAATGCCTCTATCAGTGATGAATCAGGTATTTTCTTCGTGTGCTGAGTATATAGGGATTTGATTATAGCCTGAGTAGGCATCCATGAAGCTCAAGAGTTTGTGTCCAACGGTGGAGTCCACGAGTTGGTCTATCCTTGGAAGAGGAAAACAACCTTAGGACAAGCTTGGTTGAGGTTGGAAAAGTTGATGCATACCCTCAATTTACCATTGTGTTTCTTCACCAAAGATCGAATTAGATATCCATTTAGGGTAAGTGGTATCTCTGATGAAACCATTACTTATCAATTTTTGTATTTCTTCCTTTAAAGGCGTTATTCCTTTCCTGGATAAGAGCCCTTTCATTTTGCTAATGCGGGGCAACCTGGGCAACCCTATGATCAATTTTCAAGTGGTGGCAACTAACCTTTAGGCCAATATCCATCATGTCCCGGGCTTCCAAGCAAAGAAATAAAGGTTTTTGCGTAAAAAGTCTTTGAGTTTGTCTTTAGCCTCAGGTGGTAGATCTTTTCCCACTAGTAATGCATTGGTGGGGTCCTGAAGGTCCACCGAGAAACTCTTGAACTTTTCCACTAGGTTATCTTGGAGTCTGTCTCTATAACACGAGTGTCCAACTCATCAAATATGACCCATGTTTAGGGACATCCGTCTTCTCGATGTTTTCCTATTCAAAGGTCTGTCTTCAAGAGCATTAATCATGTCAATGCTCATTAGCACCACGTTGACATCCCTAGGCTCGAATTTCCTTATTGAGTTCATGTAACACTCACGTGCTCTCATCCGATCGCCTCTAATCTTAGCTATGCTGCACTGAATCGGGCTTCATATAAATATGTTGTGAATGGATGTGATGACCCATAAATCTTTTAATGCGGGACTCCCCAACACTCCGTGGTAGGCAGATCGATTATTTACCACCAAGAATTCCATGAAGTTAAGGACTGTTTGAGGTGGTTTACCCATCTCCACTGCAAGAGTTATTTTTATCTCAAGATGATGTTGTCACATGTGAAACCATACAATGGGATGTTGATGGGAGTCAATTCATGATCCATAATCAACTTATCAAAAGTAGTTCCAAAGAGAATGTTAACGGAACTACCATTATCTACTATCATTTGTTTTAACACGTTACGAGACGAAAATTTCTCTTACCACATAATAGGGATAGTGGACACCCACATCATCCTCTTAGGTGAAAGTGATAGATGGTAGTTACCTTCCCCGGGAATTATTGTCGACTATATAGCTAGCCATTGTAGGTCTTTTGCTTCTCTTGCGTAGTTGCTTTGGGAGTCCTTGTTTCGCCGCCAACGTATGGTCCTCCATAAATCGTGTCTATCTCCCGAATGGGATCTCCATTCACATTAGCCGGTGGGTCCCTACGCTTGCATTGTCCTTCTCTAGGCATTTCTTTATCGAGCGCTCTCTCCTCCGTTACGAGGATGTTTCTCGATGGAGTGGTCTCACCTCTTCACGCTTAGGTTGTTTAACCTAACTAGGTTGGAGCGGATTCCTGGAAGGAGGAAAATCATTCCGAGGGTTGGCCTGCCCCGGGTATTGTGCAAAATCTCTGTAGTCCACTGGTTCATGACTACAAGAATAATGGTAAGTGAGGTATTAAGGTGCGTTTGACCTATTTCTAGGTTCTGAACCTTGTCCTCGGCCTTTTCCTCTTTGGGGGCCCATTATCCTAACCCAATCTATTATACGTTAGTGTTAGGGTCTATATCCTCATAGGTCAGTGTGGGCACTGTATTTAACGTAGTCGTGGCAAGTGCTTGGCCTAAGTTGAGGACGGTCTTATGGCCACCCGATTCCATTGGTGGTCTATCAAATGGGAATCGGGTCATCTTCCTCGTTGCCTTTGAGGAGGTGGAAATCCCTACTGGCTCTGTTACGGTGGTCAATTAACTCTTTGTTAATGATTTCATGCCTTATCATCTCTAACATCGCATCATAGCTGAACGGATCTTGGTTTTATACATCCCTTCAAAAGAAGGTGTTCATATTAAGTCATCTCCTTAAGGTTGATAATGTCTCCCTATCAGTGACTCACACACAGTAGGTGATTTCATCGGTACAATGGGCTAGATAACATTTTAAAGTCTCCCCATGCTATTGTCTCATGTTGTGGAGGTGCCGGATATGAACTTTCCCTTCTTTGCTCGTTGCGAATCGTTTCAAGAATGCACTTTTAAATTATGGTCGGCTTCTAATACTCCCAGGAGGTATTCTATTGTACCAAATTTCAGCTACTCAACTTAAATTCAAATGGAAAGCCCTACATTTGACGATGTGGAAGGCTCCTATCAAGCTCATGTATGTTTTGTAACTATTCAAATGTTTAGTTGAGTTACTTCTCCCATTATACTTTTGGTATTTTTGGTAGCACATAATGTCTTTGGACATGACCATTTAACAAAAAAAAAAAAAAGGTTATCATCATTGTCATCAAGATTGCAGGACATTTGCAGTTTATCTAAATCCTCGCCCCCATCAGCCTGGTACCTAGGAGGTGGATAAGATGGGCCAACTTGATCCTTTGCCATTTTCTCCCTCCTTTAGCTCCTATTTCTAGGCGGTATAGTCCGTGGGGATGTAGCTCTTTAGCTTTGGACTTTATCCTCCTGGGGATAATACACTTGTAGTGTATAAGGGAGGATTGGTTGATCCTCTTTTCCTTGCATTTACTTGAGGAGTTCTTTCAATGCCATGTTTTGCCAGGTGATATTCTTCATGTTAGCAGCCATTGTTGCTATTTTCTTAGTGAGATGGGCAGTCACCATCATTCCTTGCCTCTGATGGTGGTAAGGTCGAAGCCAACCCGCAGGGTTGCTACTTGGTGACCCCTATATTTTGGATTTTCTATCACCTTTCTAGGAAAAACATCATGGTCTGAACTCAGTTTCTTGAGTGACTATATTGTCATTTTTCATCTCCTTGTTTTGGGACTTCCACTCGTTCTTTATTCAAGAAAAAATCCCTTTAAATGGGGAATGTTGGTGGTTGTAATGGTGTTTCCCACAGACGACGTCAATCTGTTGACCTCATTTTTTGTACCATTGACATTGACACGGATATCGAGCCCATTCATGTCCACACAAGCTAATTCCAACACATTTGGATGGATTACTAATTAACGAAGTTTTGGGTTTGGACGAGGGAGAAGCTTTACAATGCGAGACAAAAGTATTCGGGCACTGGCAACATAAATGATTAGGATTGCATGATAAGGAACAATCAACAATACACAAATTAAAAGCAAAATCAAACATTTAACTCTACCAATAAAAGATTACACTTAAGAGGAGAGGATTTATAGCTTTAAAAGATATAGATGGTGCATGGATGTCGTCAGCTCATGCCATAAGGTGTTAGGTTTAGTCTCATAATGAGTTCAACCCTTGTGTTAAAAATATTTGCATTACCCTTCAAATGATACAAGAGGTGTATTTATAGTACTACACATGAAATGGTACCTATTGGATGAGGAGACGCATAACATCATCTCATTAACCGAAGCATCCTATCCTAGGCATCAATTTGACCCCACTAGCCTGTAACGCATTTAACGCTCTTAAAAAGAGGGGGCAGCCACCCCCACAACCTATGCTAACAAGATTTTAGGGGTCGTACCAATCATTCGAATAGGATTTTATCAATAGATCTTCAAAAGAGGTAGGTCATCCTATTCCATGGTAGGGTGGCTTCGTTTCATACTACCACCATTTCAGCTAGAGGGCTTTGGCACTTTGGAGAAAAGCCTCGTGTGGGGTTGCACTCCACGTGGGATGCCATGTAGGCTCCATGTTACTAATTAATTAATTGAAAGTTGTTAGATATTTGTAGAATTAATTAGTTGGGCCATTTATTAATGAACTCAAGTTAATTGATTAGATTAATTAATTTTTAACCAAGTTTAATTAATTAAATATTCGACCGAGTTAAGTTTAAGGGACAGGTCAAACCTACTTAAACTTTTATTTATAAGCTATTAGGTTTTAAGTAATCATAACACACATTCATAATCTTACTAGTACAAGAAAAACGAAAACTTGTTATCTCATTTTTGTTCCCTTGTGTGGATTAATGTTAGATGCTGGACAATAGGATAACCATTGTGTGCGAAAATCATGATTGTTCGTGTTCCAAGATTAGAAAAGGAATTCGCAGAATTTAACAAATGTATAATTCTAATCACTTTCTATCTAACACACGGAAAAACCTAGTTTGAAATTGATATTATTTTAAATTTCATTAGACATATATAAGTAAATTCTCAATAGTGGTATCAGAGTCTTCTTTATGTTTTTAGAATTTGTTTTTGAATATTGGAACAATCGATAATTGATTGTTGCTATTTCTTATTTCTATCTTTTAATAAATTTGATTTTCATCTTCTTAAATCTATTTTTGAATAAAAAATCAATTTTGGGTTGAAATATTAGATCGAGAGAAAGTGGTCGACGGCTTTGCAAGCGATAACAGACGTTGCTAACAGCATCGATTGCATAGGGTCCAGAGGTACGGTCGCTTCGCGACAGTAGCAACCTTTCGTGCTTGAAGCGACGTCCACCACTTCAAAATCACAGCGACGAATAGCTGTAATTCCCTTGGCGATAGGACGTCACCTTTTTATAGCAATGACTTACCATCGTAATGTTGACAGATGCAGCATCAAAACCAGAAAATGCATAGACGAGGTTTGAGGGTTCGCTGTGAACCTTGGGGCGGGGGCATGTTATGCAACTTAAGAAATTAGAAGGCCTTGATTTTAATTTATAAATAGGGTCAGAATTCAATTTTTCAAAATGATTTTGAGCAATTTTAAAAATGATTTAAATTTGAATTTCAAAAAAGTTTGACATTAAATTTAATTTTAACTAGAATTTTGATTTTGACCCAATTAAAATTTTATTTAAAAATTGAAGACTTTTTAAATTATCGCTAAAATTCAATTTTAACTAATATTTAAAATTTTGACCCTAAATTGAATTTTATTTCATTTAGGAGTTTTGCCCTAAAATCTTGGAATTAGAGTAGGACCCTAATTTGATATTTAATTAAAATCCTGTTTTAACATAATAAGTTTACTATAATATCTTGAAATTAGAGTTTACTCTAATTTGATATTTAATTAGAATTTGATTTTATTTAACTAATCCCACCCTGTAATTGTGAAATTAGAGATTGACTCTAATTTGATATTTAATTAAAATTTGATTTGAATTAAATAAAATTCGCTAATTAAATTAATTGATTAATTTGTTTATTTAATAATTTAGTTATTTCGATCCATTTGTATAATTAGTTTAGACAATCTTAATTGTTGAAAACTTAAAAAATGTTTATATATAATATCAAATATTATATAGAAATGTATTTATGTGATAAATATATACATAGTAGATGATTATGAACTCGATCATATGGATGTATTGAATGGTTATTTTAATTCTTGTTATTTTAGGCATGTGAGCTCTTTTTTTATTTTGGACATGTGAGTCTGTTGTAATTATTATGGGCATGCTTGTTCAATTCTTTTCGGCTTGCATGCCACTAGTATATGATATATGTTGTAGTCGGAGTAATAGAATATGCAAGAAGATGAGGAGACCATAGAGATGGAGTACTGTATGATTCAATACTATTCACATGTGAACTCACTAACTAGTATTTCTTATGACTCACGAAGATCAAATAGTTCATAATCGTCTACACTATTATATGTATGCTTATTTACATGCTAGATGTATGATAAAATATATATAATTATTTTGATGAGACCTTTGCATGATAAAATCCCTCGTTAAAATAAGTTGGAATTATTAACCCTCCATCTTTATAGTGAAAAACGAGAGTCCGAAATAGATTTCAGTTTGTTGAGTACACTTAAGACTAATCCATTAGGGATATATTTGACACTATGAAATATTAGATATTTTTGAATGATGGGTTCAACTGAATTAAATTTTTTTGAGTACACACAAGGAGAAAATACTAAAGGCGTATTAAATTAACATATAAGATGTGTGAATACAAAGAGTTGTCATTTAAGAACATAGGAGTCGTATGGAGATACAATTGATAATAGTATATAACCAAATATTTTATTAAGGCTTGTTAAGTATACTCAATGTCTTAATAATACAAATGGGATTCTAACCTGCTAGGAATCAAGTATGAAATTCATAAATTTATGTGAGAGGGTCATAAATTTGAGTTAAACAGTGGGAGCATAATTAATTTAATAAAAAAACATGTTAAATTAATCGATGCATTTTTAATACAAATTAATTCTTTTTTTTCGTCATTTATCATTTTTGAATCATGAGTATTTTGAGAGGCATACTGGATTACACAAACTGATTGGGCAAAATTTTCTCAATTGACATCGCAATCTGAGAAGTGTTCTCAAGTATGAGAAAATTATTCATGTCGTTGAGCATCACTTTCCTGAGACACTCACTAAAGAATCAAATGATGAAGAACTGCTACAGTGATGATGATAATACTGCAACATGTGTGATGTTTGCAGCTAAGTCACCTGAGTTAGAAAAGCAACATGAGGGTATGGATACTAACACAATGATTTTTCTTTTCAAAGTGTTGTATGATATGAGATTTCCAAGTAACTATACCGAGCAAAATGACCAAAAGATCTTAAGTCAATGTTCATGTATTGAAGATCATTGGTTAAATTAAGAAGTTGTCTGAATTGGGTTTAGTCATGAACTATGAACTAAGTATTGACTTGGTTCTGCAATATCTACTAGATTGCTATTCATAGTTTATTATGAATTTAACGTGAATATAACGTGAATAAGCTGGAGTGCACATTCACTGAGTTGCTGAACATGTTTAAGACTTTAGAGCCCAACATCAAAGTTAGTAGTGGGCAAATCTTTGCAAGTGATTACTCTAAGGGCACTAAGATAAAGTCTAAAGGAGGTTTTGGAAACTATCTAAGATGGTTAAGGCAGTCAAAGAAAATAAAGGTATTATGAAGTCTAAGGACCCGTGTCATCATTTTGGAATGAAATGTCATTGGAAGAGAAACTATAAGATTTATGTCTACTTCATTAGCTTTATGGGTATTAGATATCAGATATGGATCTCACATTTGAATAAGCATGCAGAATCTAAAAGGAAATAGACCACAACAGAATGAAAAAAATTGATCTGTACGTTGAAACTAGAGCAAGGGTTACTACATTACTTGTAGGAATATACTTCTTGCCATTGCCTTCAGACTTGGTACTAGTATTAGAGAAATGTTATTTTGTTTCCACAATTGCCAAGAACATTATTTCAATTTCATTTTTGGAAATGAATTATTAATTAATACTAAGAACAATTGTTTTTCTTTTTATCTTTATAACATATTTTATGATTATGGTAAATTATAAAATCACATTTATAATCTAGATACTGAGTCCTCTATTATGAGAATAGAAAATGAAAGGCATAAAATTCATAATCTAAATAATTTCTATCTTTGATACTGCATACTAGGTCACATAAATGAAAAAGGTATTTCCAAATTACATAGGGATGGACATTTGGGGTCAACTAATTTTGAATCATTTGACAAATACGAATCATGCCTCTTTGGCAAGATGACCAAGTTTTCTTTTACTTGAAAAGGAGAAAGAGCCGCACAATTATTGAGCTTGATACATAGTGATATATGTGGACCTATGTCAATTACTTCTAGATGAGGTCTTTCTTATTTCATCACATTTGCTTATGACTATTTCAAAAATGGTTTAAGGACGAATACTTGGTAGGAGGGAGCTAGGAGTCTTCCATTCATGTTTTCATGAGTGGCTACCTATGAGGGGCTCCAATCCTTATCTAAACTTCCCCAAAACCCAATGAATTCTATTGCGGGTCTTTTGGCTACCCTCTTTGTCCAGCAAATATGATGGTAGATATAAAATCACTTGATCGGTGGAAGTCTTGGAAGATATCACAAGTGATGAGTTAATCGGTGGTGCCGGTATACTTAATGAAATTTAAGCATGAAGCTTTTGAAAATTTCAAAGAGTTCAAACTAAAAGTAGAGAAATAATTAGGTAAAGGCATTCCCACATTAAGATCTGATCAAGATGGAAAAGATCTTAAAGGTGAATTTTTAAATTATCTAAAGGAGAATTGGATTCTCTTACAGTGGACTCCACCACTTACATCTCAACATAATGGTGTATATGAAAGGAGAACACACTATTAGACATGATGTGATCTATGATGAGATATACAAGCCTCCCAAAATCGTTTGAGTCATACACTAATTGTCACATACTACATACTAAAAAATCTCCCATATAAATTAGTTTATAAAACCCCTATAAGTTATGGAAAGGTAAAAGCCCAACTTATCTCATATAAAAGTTTGGGAATGTGACACTCATGTGAAGTGCACTAAATCAGATAAGTTAAAGTTTAAGTATGATAAATATATATTTGTGGAATATCCAAAGGAGATATTTGGAAATCAATTCTATAATCTCATTAAGAAAAAAAGCTTTTGTCTCAAAATATGCCGTCTTCCTAGAGAAAGAGCTCATTATGGGAGAGCACTGTAGGAGAAATTAGAACTTGAAGAAATTTAGAAATCCACATATATAGTTGACCAAGTAGATAAACCTGAGTCTGATATCATACTTGTTGAGGGATAAATTCTTGATCAAGAAATAGAAATTCATGAGGACACATCAGTTCTACATAAATCTATTAGGATCATTCGACATCTTAGAAGATATAAATTCGCAATACGTAAACGAAGATGATGAACATACTAATAGAAAATTGTTATAAACAAATATGATGAGTTGACTTTGATGAAACCTTTTCACCTGTAGTCATGCTTAAATTCATTCGAATTTTGTATGCAATAGTTGTATACCATGATTATGAGATAAGACAAATGAATATCAAAACAACATTCTTTAACGGGAACTTGCAAAAAGAAGTGTACATGATACAATTCAAATGTTTTGAATCCAAATATGCTAACAATGTATGCAAATGTGATCGATCCATCTATGAATTGAAGCAAGTCTTTAGGAGATGGAATCTTTACTTCTATGAAACAATCAAAAATATTTATCTTGCAAAACGAAGATGAACCGTGTATCTGCAAGAAAACAAATGGGAGCGCTGTCGTATTCCTAATATTATATGTAGTTGACCTATTATTATTAGGAAATGACGTCTCTATACTTCAATCGCTAATATTATGGTTTTCAAGGATTTTCTTCGTGAAATATATGGGAAAAATGACTTGATCTATAGAGATAGATCTGGAAGATTGCTTGGCCTATCTAGAGTTAATAGATATACTGATGCTAACTTCTATTAGACTAGAAGATAGCAAGTCTCAATTTAGATATGTGTTTACTCTTAATACTAAAGCGGCTAGTTGGAAAGGTCCCAAACAATTAACTAGCACTTCCGACCTTTAGTAAGAGAGATTCATACAATAATCGGAGATTCCTATGTTGGCGGAGAAACAACAAATGCGAAAAGAACTACGTATCAGCTTCCAAGAAGGTTACATTGGAGAACTTCTAGATCGAGGTAATCTTCAACCCATATCTTTTCCAATAGTTTTCAATAACGATGATGAGCAAGAAGTCATATATCCCCTCTGTGATGCATTAGTAGTACAAGTTATAGCTCGCAATGGACTTAGTCGCATGTTGGTGGAAAATGACAATTCTATCAATATATTATTTGGAAGTTCCTTTAACCAAATGCAAATTGATCATCCTTCGATACTGATGTCTGAACCACTTGTTGGCTTTACTGGAGATGCTCTGTTCCTAGAGGACATATTACCCTAGCCGTTGAAATAGGTGTGGAACCAACTATTCTATAGATACATAGACATTTTAATCATGAATAATAGGCCAACATATAACGAGATCCTAGGAAGACCCGCCTTAAAACAACTCAAAGTCCTAACTTCTATCTATCATATGTGATAAAATTCAACTCCAAAAGGTATAGCTGTGGTTAAGGAAGATCAATCCCTCGAGCGTAAATTCTATTTTAGTACTTTAAAGAAAGCAGTACCAAGGGTTCTACTAATCAATTCCACCCTGATTGTTGAAGAAACATGCTTGAAATACCCTTTGCAGGAAAGCAAACATCCGATACTATAAATGATGGGTTGAGAACCCATCTTCCAATTAAGATAGTTTCTTAAGTACTAGGAGAAGCATTGTAAAACCAAAGTTGAGCCTGAACCATGGTCACAGCAACTTTGTAAATAAGAAGTTGAAAGGAGAGCCTCTATTCGCCTACTATGATATTCAGACTATTGTCAAAGTTAATCACTACCAAGATATCTACATTCAAAAGCGAGACTCTGTTCGCCAAAGAAACCATGTTTAAAGGCGAGAATCTTTCTGCCAACAATACTATCAACGAAGAAGAGGATGATCAGCAAGTGAAATGACATGAAGCGAACATTATTCTGCCATGGAAAACGAGATTGAAATCCATCTCTTCACACTTTAACAAATTGTAAAGAGCGAGCCTAGGCTACCCTTCTTAACAAATTGTCATGACGAAATTATCATCTCTTCACGATTCAATAATATGTTTTGTTACAGGATACGATATTATATTATTTGCATCTTATGAGTTCAGTTACAAAGTTATTTACAATTATGCGATGCATAACCCGCGACTAAAGTAAATAAATACACAAGGCGATAGTAGTGCAGTATCAAAACAATTGAATAACGTAGAGTGAACCCATTCATAAATATATAAAAACAAACCATAAGAAAGCCCAATGGCGCCAAGTTCATTTCTCTAGATTGAAAAAAATGGCTATAAAGGACCATCAACCACTGGCGTAGTCATAGCAATAATCTTATATAGTTGAAAAGTATAAGATTTGTAAGCTAAAAAGGCCCAACAAAGAGGGAAAAGTCCTAAAGGCTAATAGAGAAACTTTGGAAGACTAGGTGTCATTGACATGCTCTTCGAGAACCTCTAAAAATTCCAAGTTCCATCCAGAATGATGTTTCCTAATAATATTAGGAACCCTATTTCCTTCATCCTACATGGATTCTTTAAGAATTTTGGCCTCATAAGCCTTTCTTTCAGCAACTGCAAATTCCACAATAGAAATTTTAGCCTCGCTATTTTGTAAATTTTGGCGGAGTGAAATCAGTTCATCCCACGCTTGGATATCTTCTTTTATTGAAAGAAAATAAATAATTTTTAGCCGTTGGAGTACCTCCAACAACTTGGTAATTTCACAATCATTCCGTTTGGAATTGGGTGTGTTATCCAACCGAGTCTGCATCAAATTTGAGGCTAATCTCCTAACATCAGTAAAATAGTAATTCTGGCCTTCTCATGGTCCTCAGAAATTTGGTACATGCATCTATATTTTGATTTCTTCTCCTCAACTAGACCAAGCTCACCTGAATAGCGTCGCATTCCTCTTCCAAAGACTAGACCTTCCTGTTCAAACCGTGAATTTGGTTAACACAAATTTCATACTTCGCTTGCTGGTCTTGGAATAAAACCGCAGCTCATGATAGATGAGCATTAATCTTTTTTCCCATTTGCGTAGGAGTAAGGTCCTTAGCCAATGTCTCCTAGGATATATTAAAATAGGCATAGCATGACTCGACCATCCATGCAACAAAAGAAGGAAAGGAGGATTGAATCCTCACATCTAGTTCACCATGCCAAAGAATTCCGAGCAAATATTCAAAATCGAAAGAGGAAGAAAGTATCGAAGCTTAGCTTTTCCCAAACCCACTTGACTCAGTTTGTTTCTTAGCATGAATAGGCGAAATAGAAGATGTAGTTTCTAAGGATGATCCAAAAAAAAAAACACCAGATCCCTTGGACCCTCGCAAAGTGGTAGGCTGGGCAATTGAATCCCCAGTAAAAATATAAATAGTCCCTACAGGTTCTTAATCCTAAGTCCGTAGGCAAAGATATTCTCTAACATTTAAAAGGTTTTGCATCAAATTCACCTGTACAAAAAACACAAAAAGGAAAAGGATATTAAAGCAAAAATGATCAAATTAGCCAACTAAATGTTTGGAGTCAGAGGCAAAATGGCCAATGAATAACTTACACATAGTGGTTTGAACACCAAGATTATAGAAGTTGGAGTTAAATGGATGAAGCAATCTTACAATTTCACGGACTTCAGAAGGCAAATGAAAATATAAAAATTTGAATGAAAAGACAAGGAACGAGTTAAAGTTCATAGAAATTACCATAAGTACAAGGCATATCAATGGAAGAAAGGGGATCATTGGGTTGAAACTCCCAACTACCTCGAACAAAGAAAAAAATTTTCTTTTCAAGAAGGCACTTGAGCATGGGGGATTACCAACTTAGGACGGGCTACGAAAAAATGAGAGAAAAAAGAATAAAACCTTCTCTGGGGGTTCGCAATATTCCCTAATGACATGGGACAATATATCGAACGAAGTATATTCGGAAAAAGCTCCCTTGCAAGCTTGTGAAACCCCACAATAAAAAGAGTTGGATAATTGGGCCCAACCACTTGGAGCAAGCTGAGAAGGGGTCATATTTAAAGAAGAAAGATCCTAAAAAATGGGTTGAAAGGAACTCTGAGTCCCATATCCAATGAATGCTTATGAATAGTTATACAGTCTGGGGACGGACGATCTGCTATTTGAAATAGCCTAGTACACAAAAGCTCTATATCATTAGGAATGTTGAAAAAGATTCTAATTTCGGCCAGGTCTTGTATAGAGAGAGCTTGAAGGCTCAAAAACGCTCCCAACATTTTCATTAAGAGCAATTGGGACATTAGAGATTCCTTCTCCCACATTGCGTATCTTAGCCCTGGATCAAAAACTTTCCACTTAACCAAAAAATTTATGGGTTAATGCACATATCAGATTGAGTTACACCTCTATGAGAGAGTACATCAAAATATAAAATTTTCACAGAAGAAGAGTTTCCAAAGTATCACCTCTGAAATTACAACTCCCTGAATCAAAATCACCAGACGACCTCTGAGACCCAATTTGGGAAGACATTGATGAAAGAGATGCTGAACAAGGAGAAAGAAATAGCAAGCGCAAAGATGGAGAATTTGCTCAAGAAAAATGAGATGGCAAAATGAATAGGACCAATCAGAATAATGACATATTTATAGATTCTAATGGGTGATGTTAACCGTTAAAAACATATCAGTAATGATCGTAATCGTTAAAAATAAATGGACGGTTGCTTGAATCCCTAGACAAAACAATCAAGTCATGCACAACTCACGTGGCCTAAAGGATTTATGTGCCACCAATAAGGGAAAATGCAAATAAAGTCCATCTGTGTGCATAAAAAAGGTAATGGTTGCCGACATATTCCCCATATTCTCCCTGGCAAGCAGGGACGAGTAAGGTAAAGCGAAAAACCAGCTTCGCCGATCAGAACATACAGAGAATAAAGTCCTACATTTAATATAAATATTAAAATTGGACTTGGACTTGGACTTGGACTTGGAGGACTATTTGTTAACCTTGAAATACAGTCAACAAACCTAGTCAGTTGGTGGCAAGGCATAAAATGACGCGAGGAGAGCTAAGAAACATAAGGCTCTCATAAAGACCACGAACCATTCTCCATATCCAAACTGACTACATGCCATCAATAAAGGGCATGTGAACAATTGAGTAAAGCATGACTCCTAATCGAATCAAGTACAAGATAAACAATAAGGGGCCGCCACTTGTCATTCCCTCAAAATGACCAAATTACTCCCAACGCTTAGAGAAAATCTATAAATACCCCTTATTTGAAGAAGATGGTATGCAATTCAAATGTCTTCCTCTCAAATAACTATTTCTCCTCTTGTTCTAGTTGAAACATCAAAACTAGTGAATTTAGGAGGTGAAAGTCACAATTATGTGAGTTGATTTGTTGATTGTATTTANCCCTTATTTGAAGAAGATGGTATGCAATTCAAATGTCTTCCTCTCAAATAACTATTTCTCCTCTTGTTCTAGTTGAAACATCAAAACTAGTGAATTTAGGAGGTGAAAGTCACAATTATGTGAGTTGATTTGTTGATTGTATTTATATTGATATTAGATAATTTTTTTTTCATCAATAAACTCGCTTGATTCAATTTGTACTATATAATAAAATTGTGAGTTTCGTGTTAGTAGAAATGATGTGTCTGTCTAATGGTAAACTGTGATCCTACTTTCGATGTCATGAGAAGCAATATTATTACTATGTGAAGAGTAATAATTTTCAAGGACTTGGTTCTCTTATGGATAATCGCATAGGTCGAGATAATGATTAGCATAGAAAACTCATGAATCAAGAATCCTTAGGACATGTAATTGTCTAAACATGTAGTTTTATTGAATTTTTTGTGAATGCACTCTAGAACCAGTTATATATAGGATACGTAAAGGTGGCAAACGAGCCGAGCAGCTCGGCGGCTCGACAAAAAAGAGCACGAGCCGAGCAGGGATGCTCGTCTGATGGGCAAGCTGTTCGCCGAGCAGCTCGTGGCTCGTATAAAAAAAAAGAAAAAAATTAAAAAAAAGTTTTGTGACCGTTTAATTCAGTGACCGTTCTGGTCAATAGTGGCCAAACGGTCACTAAATTGTTCAGTGACCGTTTGGTCCTTTTATTTTTTTTATTTTTCCTTTCATTTTTTCCTATAAATACTCATCAATTACAACATATTTTTTCCACCAAACTCACTATCAAATATCAATTTCTCATTCTCTACCCCACTCTCTACAATTTATTTACAAATTATTATCATCATTCTATATACTCTTCCTTCTACATT
>CAIGRP010099985.1:0-28556 GCA_903798385.1 Fraxinus cuspidata | reverse complement strand
AATTTCGGCTAAATATTCAAACTTGATCCGATAGTCAAATTATGGAAATAAATCGACTAATTTGTTCTACTGGTCGAGTAAATTATTGTGGTATATTTGGAATGATGTCCAATTTCGGATGAAGGAGAATTTATGATCCAAAGTTGGAAAGAAATAGAGGAAAACTGGCTGGAACATTGTCTAACTACGTCGCTTGCCTAGTGCTCGAGCGGTGAGGTTGTCTCTCGAGTGACACTCTCTATTTCTGACGCTCGAGCCACGTAAGGACGACAGGTGAGCGACAACAAAAGTTACGACCCTTGGCAAATGTTGCTGAGTTTTGAGACGTGTCTCTTCACTTACAACCTCTCATCCTCTATAAATAAGACCACTAGGACGTCCATTACTTCACCCTAATGATGTGTAATCATAGCATAACATAAAATTTCATCTTTTCCTGGCCAAAACTCTGAATAAAACTTTGTTTTCCATTTCATTTAAGGAGTACAAAAATCAATCTTTAGTTTGCTGTTCTTTTGTTTTGGAGTGTTACAAACAAAAGAAGATAGTCGTTGTATCTTGAGAGTTAATTGTCATCATTCGTAGGCACCGTTGCGGGGTAAAATTGACTTAAGGACATATATGTCAACTCTTGCTTTGACTTTACATCAATTTCACTTGGTGTTACTTTGTCCTATTCATTGGCTTTTTTCTTTGGCATTTTATTAATCATTTCTTTGTTGTTATTCTGTTCAAATTTTAATAAGGTTGGTAAGTTAATTTTGGTTTTAAAGTCAACACTCAAATCCATTGTTTTAATAAAAAATCTTAAGTCGATTTTGAGTGATAACTTGATATTTGATTTCTATTCGGTTAATTTGATTTCGTTTTGGTTTAACTTCTTCTACTCTTTCTTGGATCTTGATTTTGTTGGTTTATCTTCTGGTTTATGTAAACAAAAATGAATACGGTTAACAATACCGATACTTTTTTAAATGATACATTGAATATTGGAACTTCGGAAGGATTTATACGTAACTTGGTTCCTACCGTTGTGATTCCTCCGGTTGCGGTTGCCCTCCCACCGTTCATAGAAATTCCATTCCGCATGGAGAGAAACTGGAGAAGTTTTGTAGGGTTGATTTCAAGAGATGGCAATAAAAAATGTTGTTTTATCTCACAATCCTAAACTTGGCAAAATTTTTGAAGGAAGATGCTCTCGCCGTGCAAGAAGGGGAAAATAATAGGGCATCATTGATAGCATTGGATGCTTGGAAACATTCAGACTTCTTATACAAAAACTACATACTGTATGGTTTGGACAACACATTATACAATGTGCATAGTTCCATGAAATCTACAAATGAACTTTGGGAGTTCTTGGAGAAGAAATACAAAACTGAAGACGCTGGAACTAAGAAGTTTATCGTGAGAAAATTCTTTGATTATAAAATGGTAGATCCCAAGAAGATCATCAGTGAAGTACAAGAATTGCAGGTAATTCTTCATGACATTCACGCAGAGAATGTCTCTAAGTGAATCATTTCAAATGATTGCAATTATCGAGAAACTTCCACCAATGTGGAAGGACTTCAAGAATTATCTCGAGCACAAACGTAAGGAGATGAATATTGAAGAACTCATTGTTCGGTTGAGAATTGAAGAAGATAACAAAAATTCAGACATGCGTGTTGGGAGTCATATACTACAAACTAAGGTTAATGTGGTGAATCAAATAACAAGAGCAAGAAAAGAAAGCATTCCGTCGAACCATCCAAGAAGCTAAACCTTCTCCAAAAATTTTGGGATTTGCTACAAAATTCCCTTTGTGCACTCCGTTCAGTTCATTGCTAGACCTACACGAAGAATTAAAGCAATCCTTAACAACTAAATGCCATTGGTTTACCCCTCGCTCTTTTGAATGTTTTAGTGAGATTGTGTCATTCCCATGAACAGTACTCAAAACATGTCCTAACCACCTAAGTCTTCCTTTCCTTAATTTATTCTCAATCGGTAGTAGGCACCCCAGTCTGTCCTTGTCATTTATAAATTTGGAGAAGACAAATTCAGAGAACCAGAGTCAAAAGTATGGTTTGGTAACCATGAGTAGTTTTTCTTTGAAAAATGAATGTCTGAATACAGTGTTTTCCTTGCCCTTCTAGGCCAACTATACAACTAACATGCATTTTATAATGGTACGGAGCAAAATAAGTTACATTTTCTGTTCATGAATTCAAATTGGGTTATGAAGTTGAAATATTTGCCGCAGGTGATCCCGACAATAAAGCAGAAGGACCAAAACCAAAATGTAGTGAATAATAAAGATGGATGTGCTTGCGATTTCTCCATTTTCTCTTCAACTTCAATGTTTTCAGAAAAAAGATGGACAACATGTGGCATCACTTAGGGAACAAGTGGAAGATCTACAGAGAAACTTTCAGAAGAGGAACTTCTGAAATCAATGGAACTTTCAAAGAAGGAGATGGCATCCATCCATATGGAACTTGATAAACTTAAAAACGAGGATGCAGAAAAGGATTGTTTGATTATGTCCAGTCAACTACAGCTCTCTTATACAAGGGTTTACATTTGATGCTATAGTGATCCTCCTTCCCTCAGCCCAAAGAATAAAAGGGAAGGGAAAGTAGATGCAAACTGCAAACACGTCTTTTCCTCTCTCTCTTTAATAATTTAAATAATCAGAATACTGTTTTATTTCTTGATTATTCTTATGATGACTCTATTGTAGTTCCATCTAATTTTACATGCCTTGTAGGAAATGTTTTTGATACTCGAGTAGAATATTTTATCGTGTGAATGTGTGATTGAAAATGATCCTGTAGCAAACCATAAAATAAATTAATGGGTATAAAACATGCACTCAGTCTCCTCTCTCCCCTTTCCGCACAAAATAAGTTTGAAGGAAGAATGATTCCTCTCTGTTGTCTTCTAGGTCAGAAATGAATTTGAGACCACGTTTAAGCTTGAAAAGTTTATTTATGATGCCTTTTGGTTTAGAGAATGTTTGGCTAAGTTTAAAATGTTTACTTATGAATAAATAAATAATATTTTTTTTGGTCAATCAAAATGGAAAAGAAATAAGTTACTTATTTTGGCTATAATTTAAGAGTTACTCCAAATGAGTAACCCTTTTACTTTAAAATAAGAAAACTTTAATTATTAGAAAACAAAATGTAATTTACTTTTAAGCTCAACTGAACATGCTCTGTTCATTGATATTTACTGATTCTTTCTTAATTTATCTTCAATTGAAACTTGCTTATGCAGGATGATCTGAAGGAAATTGACATGCAGGAATTGGAGGCTGCAAGAGAAGCTTACATTGCTGCTGTTACTGCTGCAAAAGCAAAGCAAGATAGAGGATCTATTGCTGCAGTTACCTGAGCAAGATTATGTCTGCAATCGTCTGTTCTGAACCAAAGCATATAAATTCTCCAGGCTTGTTACTGAAATGACTTTTCTGGGCATTGTTTGTTAGGTTTCAAAGTGATTATTTTTAGCACTTACTTAGTGAATCAGTCCATATTTACTCAGGTAGAATCCTTTGTGGTTTCTCTTATAATTTGTGTTCGAGGTAAATGGAATAAAGATTTGAACTTTGTGGAGGTATAAAGCTATTTATGTAACTAGCTCTTCCCCCACCCCTTCTATGCCTTTAATTTATGGTTTAACTTTATTGTTTTAATCTTGAAGTCTCATCAAAGAAAATACCAAATCTTAAAAGTAAGTTAGTGCAATTCGTTGCGCTTGTGCCAAAGTTTCATCTTGTTTTTCTTTTGCGCTGAATGAGGTGATTTTGTATGAGATTGCTTAATTGTTTTGGGGTTTGAGTAGTGGTCGCAATGGGAAAAGAGTGCCCTATGAGCTCGCTGCTCATGCTTGTATGGCTGTGGAGTCAGTTTTTTTTTGGCTCATTGTTTCCGTCCTTTCTGTTGTCTGCTGTTTTCAGCGATCTAACTCAACGGGATTATCCGGTTTGGATTTCCCAAAAAAAAAATAAGGTGAATTAAATGAATAGATCTTTAATGCTAGCCTCATCACTATACTCAATCCTAAGGGTGCTGCTGCGTGAAAAAAAATTGTTATTGAATTTCGTTGCATGGTGAATAATTTTTTGTTATTGAGTTTCCTTGAAGAGATGCTCATCTTGATCAAACGTTGTCTCATTCTATATGCTAGCATGGTTTGCATAGAACATGATCTTGATTTTGAACCACTTTATCTTAAACTTTAAGCTGATGGAGAGTTGACAAACTCATTTATTTAAATTATGTCTTCAACATATCTATCTTCTCACGTGCATGTCATATTCATTTTTTCATCAATAGCACGCACAATTTTATAAATTGGTGGTGCGATATTTGAACTGATGAATTCTGTTCTTATATCATGTCGTAGCTTTCAAAGATAAATTTTTGCTTTCTACCGTTCATTTACTAATTTTTCTTGAAAACACTTAATTGAAAGCTCGACCCAATCTTGCAACTCGCTCATGGGTCTCATAGTTGCAGTGCATCATATTCCAAAAAGTCTAACACAATTTGTAAAAAAGTTACTTTTAAATAAGCTTTAGCCGAACTAAATTGACAGGTATTGAAACTACATACTACAAGCAGATAGAAACACCCTTAAGAGATCTCTGGTATAGTTTCCAGAAGTCAAGTCCCCAAAGAATAACAAACATAGATATAAAGATAGTGCAGAGTCAGTTCGATCCTGGCATCTTGATTTCTTGGGTAACTTTCAAAATCTGCAACAGTGACGAAGCAGATTTCGACTCTTGTGTTTGCCTTGTGATTTTGGCATTTGCATAGGGCTGCCTATCCATTCCCATCCCAACCTACATGCAAATAAAAACCTGGCTATCATTAGCAAAAGTTCTAGAATTCGTCGTAAAATGCATACATGCTTTCACACTTACACTGGGAAGGCAAAAGAACCCATGCTACTATTCGATTGGTTAGAATCACACGATTCAAGAGAGTCGGTTTTGATACCCTCTTCGACACCATTAATCTCTTTGATCTCATCAGGCTGCAATTCACTATCCATGTCAATAATCCGTTTGTTGTCAACTTGCTTTGTTTTCTCAAATCACATACAAAACACTTTGGTTCGTGTGAACGTGATAGGAAGATGAAAGATATAAATTAAAAAAGAAAAATACATAGTTCTTGTTTATTGAAACGTTCAATGCTATGCAATCCTCTGTATCTAACATGCCAGACGAGACCTAAAGATTGAGGGGCACTTCACCTTTGCAATGTCTTCCTTAGTTGCTTGATGATTATCTTTTTCAGCTTTATTCACCGTATCCCGTTTGCTTCTACAGACAGAAGATTCTTCAATTACCTCACCATAATCAAGCTGTTTTTCAAGAAGATAAGTGGGAAAGTTGAAATCAATTTATTTTTGCAATTTGAGGGAAGTATATACTAGTAAAGGCTACATATGATAGAAAATTAGAGCTTTAACAAGCCGTTCTATCGCTGACCTTTCGATTAATGCGCCTTGAACTGGAACTGATAGCATTTTGAACCTTATCAGACTCTTCTGAGTTTCCATCATTTACGATGTGGATTCCTCCATCTTCGCGAAAAAAGAAGACGATATAATCCTCTTCTGCAAACCCCGGCCAGCTCGAATCTGCATTTGCCTCTTCGTTTTCCTGCGAATTAGTACTACTGTATCTTGTGGAACTTTGAACTGATTCACCTTCTTGAAGGCATATTTCAACTTTCGACATTTTTCTCTTCACCTTGTGGCTTCTACGGGAACCTTTCTGGTTGATAACTACGCTTCCATTTGGAATTCGAGATAGCGTGGAACGAAACTTTCCGGGTTCTTCATCTAAAATAGAACACAATTATCCATGGTTTACAATTTCTTATATTTACACTAGCAAGGGCGAGAATCCAAGTGCGTGTCTGCTATGTACTAGACTTAACAGTATGATAAATGAGATTTTAACTTACTTTTCTTGTTCCTAAATAATGTAGAATACTGAAGTCTTAGAACATGACAACATACACAAGATGCCACTGGGAAGAACATGAATAAATAAGATTACCTAAAGGAAACCGGCATGAGTAAAAACACGATGCTATATCTTTTAGACTCCATCGAACGATTCTCATCATTGCATATGGTGAGCTCATCCTTAAACCCTTTACCTAGTTCAACAGTTTCGTATGCTCAGCGTTTTCGTTGGAGGCAGTGGTGGCAGAGGTGGTGGCGGCGGTTGTTGAGTGCGCCAACTGAAAGAGAGAAATGTAGGATTTAAATTTGAATTTGAATTAGAGGAAATGAGGCCTGAAAATGGGAGTTACAATGTTTTGAGTCAGTTAAGATTTCTCAACATGGTAATGGGAGTAAAATGTGGAGATATACAAGCCAATATTATTATCAATAATAACGTTAACTTACCAATTCAAATTAATTTTCCTATTCTCTATACAATTTAGTGAACAAGAAAGTACAATGAATTTGTCCTCCTTAATACTGTCTCGTGCTGTCTAAAAACATGAAACAAAGAAGCCAACACGAATTGAGAGAGACTTGAAACAATTATCCTACAATTTGTAGAAGAGCAGAATCTCATCAGCCAAAAATGAAATCCCCTACAACTTTTACAGTTTTACCTGATACATGTTTACTTTCTAGTGTGTAAAAAGAATTCTCCTCCCAAGAGTAAATAAATAAAAAGCGAAATACAGGGCAAAAAACCTTCAAAAATGTCGAAGATTTCTTCTTCTAACACTATGGTAATGCAATTATAGTTCTAATTATCATATGTATTGACTTGTGAAACAATCCTGCAGATATTGGTGAGCCTGATCCATATAATGTTCCCATAGAGCCGTATACCTGCCTATTCCCAACTTTAGCCACGGCTTCATGTTTCCATTAAAATGAATTACGGCTGCAGTCTCGATCAGACGGTTATCGATGTTCAGATCATAACCTAATCCTAAGACGTGCCATCTCCGATCAAGTGGCTCTGTCAATCCATAAAAAGCTAAAAATCCAGGAGGAAGAGTGCCAAGCTTCCATAGTGATCCGTCGGCATTTTGCTCCTGCCAATAATGATAAGCGCCGGTGACATTTTCCTTTCTCCAAGCAATCAGATCAAAAACATTCATCCCAAATGCCCATCCACATGCCTGAGGATCAAATTTGGTGCTGATAATTGGGTTTGAAAAATTGAGATACTTGTAAAACCGGTGAAAGGATTCGAGACAAGTTTCTACTGCCCCATTCACATTTCCATGCAAATCCAATGAAAACAGTGGGGTCAAATCCTTCTGAACGACAACATCATCATCAAGAAAAACTACCTTCTCGAGTTGGGGATAGATCTCCGGGATGTAAAATCGCAGATGATTCAACAGAGAGACGTACTTGGGATTATGTAACTTCGATTCAAGACTCATATCCTTCGACCCCTCAAAGTCGTGTTTCCGTAAATATTCATCATTCTGTTTTAAAACTGGAGAGTAAGATGCATTCAACCACGTGAAATCTTCAATATTTTGGACTTCTATTGTAGCCCCTTTGAAATTGTTACCAAGGAACCAAGCCTGCATTGCCCCGTATTTCACTCCATTCGTTACAATGTGGAATACAAGCTGCTTTGGATGATCAGCATTAGAAACAGTAGAATTCACAACAACTGAAACAGCCAGAAGGTTATCTGAAAATAAGCAGAAATGGTAAAGATTATTATCGACTAGTCGGGGAGAGTTCCTCCTCTCATCTGCAAGTTTCTGTAGTGACTTTTTCTCCAGCCAATCGGCAGTGAGTTTAATGTCAATACACTGAAGGTTCTTTGGTACTGATTCTGCAGCCAATTGTCCGAATACCGTACTCTGAACGGTCGCTGCATTTGCACGTTCTTCAAGGGCTTGAATATGGGATTTCATTGTAATCATAGTGGTTGCAATATCATAATGAGCATCTTGCGCCTTAAAAATGAGGGACGAGAAACTTTTAATGATAGGTAAGGCTTCATCCAATGATACAGACTCGTTCTTCATTGCCGCCTTTGAAAGAAGGGATTGACAACTTCTTATTTTTGAACTAAACTCCCAAGCAAGATGAAAATTGCTATGCTCCTTTGCAATGATCACATAAGCTTTGGCAAGGGTCATTTGCTCTGCTAATTGTCTGGCATATGATTTAACACTTAATAATTCTTCAGTGAAATTTAAATGCCTGTGACTAACCCTTCCATTTTTGGTATTCGTATCCTGGCAAAGAGAGGACTAAGTCATATAATGATAAACAATCAAAACTAGTAAAAAATCATCAGATGTTATATAAAATTATGTGAAACCGTGTCTTCTAATGTTTAACGCATCATGGAGTAATTGCAATAACAAGGAAATGGATACACAGAGCTACATACATTGCACATTGAAGTACTGTTTAAATACTTCTGACTATAGTAGTGCTAAATTATATTTTGAGAATAGTATGATAAAGATATTATCGCCAAAGAAATTGATGGTATGATAATGACGTTTAAATAAATCATAATTCTTGGTATTCTTCTCTTGGCAAAGAGATTTTATTGCAAAGTCAACGTCACCATTAAGGGGAAATTGTCAAGAAACTGTTCAGACTCAGCATTGGAAGAGTTTCACAGCAAATCTGCTGCCTTCAAAGGCATCTTCAATGCATGATCCATGGAAAATCTTTTCAGTTTTAACTACTTCAGCATCAAAATTTACCAGATTCTCTCTTCCAGCGTAGTCCCTTTTTTTTTTTTGTTGGTTAACCCAGGAAAATATTCAGGTGACCATTCTTCTAAATGGGTTAATCCAGCCTTAGAAGCTTGGTTACATAAATCTCCATCAACTTTGTTCAGATGGGAATCTGACTAGAGAAACTTCAATTTTCTTCAATGTTGAATGATATCAGCTTTGATGCATTCTTTTGATAAGAGTGGTCCTGAATATACTGCCCAAGTTGAAAATGAATATACTTATCCTGTTCTAAAGCTGCAACCCACCATTTATAAAGCTTAGGCACCTCAAATAGAATTTGCTCTACTGATACTTGGTCTGCATCTTCTATGATGTAGAACGTCCTTCATAGTAATCAGCGTCTTTATATCACCTTCGGCCTCGGCAAATAACCTTAGTTTCATAAGAAGCTTCAATAACTTCGCTTTGGAACAGTAGTTAATCATCTAGAAAAGATTCAGTCCAAAAGGTGGAGCAAATATTTCGAAGTATCTCTCCTTTTTTCCAGTTAACAGCGGGAAGAACACTGCAATATCCAGAGGGAGGGAAAACTCTTTGAAATGTGAGGTGTTATTAAAAGATGATGTGATTTGAAGAGATGATGAGAGAATCTAATATTTTAGTTCAATCAGACGAAGGATGGAT
This sequence comes from Fraxinus cuspidata, assembly GCA_903798385.1. Lineage (NCBI taxonomy): Eukaryota > Viridiplantae > Streptophyta > Magnoliopsida > Lamiales > Oleaceae > Fraxinus > Fraxinus cuspidata. The sequence goes on along the minus strand of CAIGRP010099985.1, from coordinate 19,164 downwards.
TGGTAATTTAATTTCCTTTCCAAGGGATGAAGCATCAATGAAGCAAAGCAAAAGAAAAATCAATTTTCTGTCTTCACCGAGGTGAATATAATGTAATCAGCTAAACTGGAAGATTCTTGCTTCTGTGTCTTACAAGGCTTCTCTTTTGTATGCCCCAAAAAAATAATGACAGGTTACTCGTTGGTTGGCTCAATTAGTTTAGGGGTAATATGATAGTAGAATGAATTTTACTGGATTCTCAGGATAAATAGGGGAGGGTAGTTTCATTTTACTTTAGGCAGAAATGGATGGTCAAATTTGGGAGAGAACCTCTCGAATGCTCACTATCCACTGTAATTTCTTTCAGTTTATTGAGTATATATACACAAAAATAGTATATAAATCAGGTCCCTAAGACGACCCATAATATCTATTGTATTTCATTACTATAATAGCAGCCATATCCGACTTCTGAATTACAAGAAAAATCAAGGTTAAAAATGTCAGTTCTATAGTGATTGACCTCTATGCTTTGTGATACTGAGGTGTTGAACTATCAAAGGGAATGTAGCGGAAATGATAATGCTATAATGGATGTGTAGTCATAATAAAATTGATAACATAAGAAATTAGCATGCGGCCAGAGTGTGGAATAAATTGAGAATAAATTGAGGGAATGATGACTTAGGTCGTTGTAATATGTTTTTGCGTAGACCTTAGATGTCCTGGTCATAAGAGAGGAGTAGACCAAAAATAACATGGCATGTGGTAGTTGCTAAGAATCTAGTTGATCTAGATCTTCTCATAAATCTAGCATTAATCTGAACGGCAGAAAGGATTCATGTATCCAACCATATATTTATTCGGAAAATACGTTTAGTTCCTTGTTCAATTTTGTTGATACTGACAAGGGCACCCCTTAGAAGAAACTAACACTTCATTTCCATTTCCATTTCCATTTCCATTTCAAGAAGCTTAAATAATAAACTCAATAAATTTACTCCAGCAAATTCTTTGGCCCCTATTTATCTTATGAAACTCCTACAAATGTACTTCATTTTACCGCACGAAGCAAAATTTATAAAACTTCATATTCAAGTCAAAACCAGCAGCAACATGTCACCTCACAAGTTTTTCATTCAAGAATATTCAAGTCCATCTACAAAGTGAAGATGTAGAAATGCTTCTGCTCCAGGATGACAAAGTCTTGTATGCTTATGTATTGCAGTAGAAGTTCTGTGCAACACCTGAAGCATTGCCAGCCCTGATTTTGTATCACACCTAAAGCATCACTAACCCCTAATTTATATAGCACCTGAAGCATCGCCGAACCAAAATTTACATAACATGTGACAGTTCAATAAGATTTCATTCTGGAATAAAAATCCATGTTTTGATTTATTTCCATCTTTTCCAAGACCAGAATAAGGGATCATCGAATACATAATTGACTCTTGGACCTTGGACGACAAAGACCTAGAACAATATTGGAATGAATGGTTTCACCGACCTTGTTCACGAAGTGGAATATCCATTTCAAACCTTGAAGAATAAGAAAACATCAAAACTCACTATTAGTCAATGCTACCTTCATGATCATGATTATTACCCATTGTATGTAGTTATCCACGGGATATTGTTGAGTTCTTAATAATGCCCCAAATAATCATTGATGTCTACTTCCAGAAACCTCCAGACCACACAACCACATCAAACTTCATGAATCAATAACAGATTTGCATTTTTGCACTAACTACATCTATCGCGTAATCTGAAAAGCGAGGCTACATTCTTGCGAAGCTTGAAGGTAGCTATTATTAATCCCTAGAATAGAAGCAAGAAAAAACAACGGTACCTATTACTGGAAATATCACACAGGACCTGTAGAGATAATTATCAAAAAATAAACTTCGTAGATCATCAATATATTTTTATGTTGGAATCGAAGAAGGAAAAGATTTATACTTAATCAAACAGGTTAAACGTTCCACTCAAACTGGCTATATATATAAACAATCCACGCAAGATTAGAGAAAATAATTTCTTCTCAATACTTACTAAAACAGGCTGCTCCACAAGATCCTCCTGGTGCTGATTATGATGAAGAACAAATAAAGCAAAACCTGCAACTGAAAATATCACAAGAAGCCCCCAGATCCAATATGACAATCTCCTTCGAACCGGGCGCCTGTAATCGGCCGCCCGTCGACGCATCTTTCACCTGTGTATTCCACTATTCAATACCAATTCAAGAATCCAAGAAACCATTACTCAGATTGAATCAAACCAACAAAAGAATATAGTCTTTTACCTCAAATCAAGATTTTGTGACGACCCACCATTCAATTAAAACTCAAAATCAAGAATTGGAAGGAAATTCCATACATGAGATCTGATCAAGAAAGCCAATTAAAAACAGGGGTGCCTCCCGATATAGACCTATGCAATACAAAATTCAATATGAAATTGACCGATATCTATATCAAAATAGTTAGGTAATATTCTACGCAATCTGTCGATTTGAGGTGGGACTTGGATCGGTTTTGAATGTCAAAAACCTACAAGCACTGACGAAGTGTCAGGTTTTCGTGGGAAGAGGGAAAAAATGTGAGTGAGTTCTCTTTGTTCATTGAGAAGGGAGCAATTTGGGCAAATCTAATAAAGGAGTAGGACCTGCACATGAAGAGCATGTGCCAAGTGATTGCATCTACGAAGTACAAATCACAGTTCCCTTCTTCGTTAAAATCATGAATTTTTACCTCGTCAATCAAAGCTGATTCTAGTTGATTTAAGCAGCAGTCGTTTCTACAAAACTACATTCTTCTTCGACTAAGCTTCAAAATTTTACTTACAAACAAGACAAAAATGGAGTATTAGTAATTGAGTGGCGATAAAGTGAAGCAATTTGATGGAGACATTGTGATCATTGGTCTTTTATTATTAAAATGCACAAATAGTCTCGAAATCCGTCCCCTTAAATGTTAAAAAGCTTAAATAAAAAAATAAAACAAAGAAATAAAAGAAAACCGGGGACGAAGATAAAAATCATTGGGAGTGCTAAGAGCTCTATACAAATTTAGCTTTCTATGATAGTCGAAAGACAACGTTCAAAGAAGAACTTAAATGATTAATAATCAACTCAATTAATTTTCACACACCTTACAACTATCATTATTATCGTTTTTCTTTCATTTGCATTAGCAACTAATAGTTGTAATTATAATTAAAAAATCCAATTTAAAACCTTTTAGTCACATTGTGACGGCTATTGAGGTGCAATGACACATTGAAGTTTCTAATTTATTTTTTATATCTTTGGGTATGTTTGTTTGTAGTACGAGAAAAATGAATCATATTTGCACTAAACGAACTCTAAGATGCATTTTTTTAAAAATATCTTTCATGCATGAAATTCAAATTTTTATTGATCTATCAATCAATATTAAGAGTACATTAAATTCGAAAATGTAGTGTAACTTATAATTTCTCAGCGAAAATTTCTAGTAAATTCCAAACGATTTTGAAATTTTATTTGTATAACTAGGGGTGACAACAAGCCGAATCGAACCGAAATTTGAACTTCGGGCTCGGCTTGGCTCGAGCAAAATGAGTTTGGACTTTTTTTGGTTCGAGCTGAGCAAAGGCTCAGAAAAAAAATTTGAGGCTTAGTTCGGGCCTCAACGGGCCAGTCTGATTATATATATATATAACACAAAGGCAGCACATTTGCCTTTAAATAGGCAGCTATGCCTCGGGCCAATCTGATTTATATATATATATCACAAAGGCAACATAGCAGCCTCTTTCTCCCATTCCGTTTCATTTCATTTTTTTTAAAAATTTTATACGGGCCACACGGGCCTACTCGACTTGGCCCAATTTTCCAAAACGGGGCTCGGCCCATGTCTGGCTCATTCTACCAAGCCTCGGCCCGGCCCGGCCCGGCCCTCCGAGTCGAACTACGGACGGCCCGAGCCAACATGCCAAACTAACATCCCTAGGTATATCACGGTATGAAAAAACAAAGAGATGCCTAACCAATTTAGTATGTTTCTACGTTAAAATCAAGGTAGGTTAATTATTTTAAAAAAATAGTGAATGCAATATTAATACTTTATTTCCCCTATTTTAACTAAGCTAACAACAAATAATTAAGTTCAGAAACTAGTAGATATAAAGCATATTACACCGTGATTTACAATATACAGTACAATATAAAATTACAGTACAATTTATTACCCATGCAGTATTTTAAAAGTGCTGAAATAAATAATCTCGACTATCGCTTATAATTAGGTTGTCGAGATCAACACTCCTTACAAGTCGCACTAATAGCTGTCAACCATAGGAAGCATGATTATGGATAAATATGTACACAAGTCTTAGTACTTTGATTGTGCTTAAATGTAATTCAAAAGTTACTTTTTCGGAAAGTGTATATGTACACACATATATACTTTCAGAAAAATAACTTTTTAAGTACAATCAAACAAGCTCTTATCCCCTATTGGATTCATGCATATGTTGGAGCATCCATGGAGGTATTACTGCATTAGATGGTTGAGACTGGCCATCAACTTCTCCATGGTCACCTGCAATTCTTGGTAAATTAATTTCAATGTCTTCTGCAGTGATATGTTCAATTCTCGTGTACCAATCAAATAAGCAAATATTAATGCTTGTATGATGATTATAAGTAACTTTTTTAATATATAATTGTTTATAACGCCACATAAAAAAGGTCATTCTCATGTACTTTATACATGCAAATTTATGAACTCTCTCTCTCTCCATATGTGTTCTCCACTAGATAGTACTAATGCTTGGCTTTGAACATAATGTTGATGTAATATACTTTCTTCCTAAACACTTTTTTCCACATTCACCATGTTTGGCTATGCTTAGAATAAGTAAAAGTTACTTGTAAATTTTTGTTCGCAAACGTGCTCTTAGATATGTTAAAGTAAAAAAAGTTAATTATTTTGAAAGTAACTTGTTCCAATATGTCAATCCACAAGTATAAAAAGAGAATTTACCCGAGCTCAAAGGTTGCGGAACAGGAGAAGAAATGTTGATGTCATGATTTTGTTGTTCTAGTTGAGACTTTCGGGCTAATTCTTCCTCCTCTTTGATCTTCTTCACAAGTACGGTGTTTTCATCTTGCAATGCCTTGTCCTTTTTGTATGAAACAAGGGAAGATAAATACAAATATAATAACAAACAAAATATTTTTCTCTATAAATTCGAGGTCGGCTACACCACTTCATTTAAATCATAACATATTTACGAGAAGATATATAGTTAATTAGATCATTCGCAATTACTATAAAGACATGTAATTTTTGGTCAACGAGATCGTGTCTACATTACACAGAAGAGGTACAAGGCCATACCTTTTTCTTAAGCTCAGCAATCGATTCGTTCATGAATTTATTCTGCATAAAACATTCTCTAATTTCAGTGGTTCCATTATTTCTACACCCATGTTTGGCTAAACTTTAATTAAAAGTAGAAATAAGCTTTAAAATAAATAATTGTTTAATTGATCAAAAGTAAAAATAAAGTAATTTATTAACATAAAGCAAGAGTTACTTTAAAAAATAATGACTCTTTTACTCAAAGTAAGATAAGAAAAAAGCAAATTTTCTATGTAGACAAAAGATTATTTAATTAAAAGTGATTTTACTCTATTTTTATGCTTGACTTAGGTGGCTGCTTTGAAGTAAACAGTTAATTTGTACCTCGCAAGTCCTAGTGCGTTTAAGAGAAACAGTAAGCTGATGTTCCAAATTTTGCAGCTCTTTAAGGCTCAGGGCATTCAGGTCCTCACCCATGTAATGCCTGAAAAGGTAAAGAGTTATTGTAATATATTTTATATAAAATATAAATATAAAGCTAAATGTAAAATATAAGAATATCGTGTTAGCCTGCTTGGGAGTTTTTTTTAATCGATTTTTGGTAGGACAGTTCCTTTTCGTTTTTAGAGTATTTGTAGTGTAGTTTGGAGCGTATTTCTCAACCCACCAAATCGGTGATTTTTTGTCGTTCTTCAAATTTTCTTCCAATTTATCATCTATAAAATAATTATTTTCAATCCTAGTAATTTTTTCATAACTAATTCATAAATAAAAATACAATAATTAAAGTATAAGCACAAAAAATTAGTAAAAGATTGCTTATAAGATAAAAATTATGATTATTTATAAGTGCATATTATGCACATATTTAGGCTTCTACACTTGCCCATTTATTGCTTAATTGAGCAGATATTTACCTAATTTAGATTAAATTTTAATAATTGTAGGTAAAACCCCAATTTGAATGCATTTTGGATGAAATTCGCTAGAAATAGGAAAATTGAATAATAATTGGAGTTGATTCGAAGAACTTGAAGATTAACCAGATTGTATTTAATTAGTTGAAAGTATTAATGGAGCAATTGGAGGAGATCACAAGTTTTGAGGTTAAATTCAACAATTAAAAAGTTGGAGGACTAAATTTTACACTTTTGAAACTTACGTCAGTTCGATTATTAATGATTTTATGATGATGAAGACTTAATTATGAATATTCAAATATGAAAATCAGAAAAGACTCTAGCCGAACAAAGAGGAGAAGTCAATGACAAAGATGGACTAAAGAGAAAACTTGGGGCCTACAGTCGTAAAGAAAGAGGAGAAGTCAATGATAAAAATGGACTAAAGAGAAAACTTGGGGCCTACAGTCGTAAGCCATACGTAGCCTTTGAAACTAGACTAGAAATCCAGTTAGCAGTTTCGCAAAGCCTAGTTTTTGGGCCGACGAAAATTGTTTCCTTGTTTTGATTATTCTTCTATTTAGAAACTAATTTAAGGCAGGAATTTTAACCTAATTCTTGCACTATAAATACATACATTCATCCAACAATTAAAGAGGTGGGGATTCAATAAACATATTATATATTCAAGCTAAGGAGGCTCTTGAGGTTACAAAATTCATATTTTTTTCAAAGAATTTTAGTGTGTTATAATTTTTCATTTTTTCAAAACTTTTACAAAATCAAATGCACCCTTAATATTTTATCAATTAATTGATTGCTAGTTGAATTGATATTTGGCAGGTAAAAACAATAATTGTGAAGTCAAATAGGAAATAGATATACATGATACTTTTGACGTTATTGTAATTTAATGCATCGATGCATGTTTGTATTTTTCATATAGATATAAGAAATCAACTCAAGAGAGATTATTAAATGAATTATGAACATTAATCTTCATATCCAAATATGTGTTATCTAAATTTTGAATGGATAATAAATAATTAAGGTGGGGTATTCAAGATTTTAATATTTATATCATTCAACTACTTGAGTCTCATTATGCTTCTCATTAGTTAATTTAGTTATAAAGTTAATATTTTTATTTACAAGTTAGTTCTAAACAAAATATGATTTGTAAATAATTATTTTATACATGATAATTGATCAAAATTAGTGAAAAAAACTCCTAAACAAGCCCTATAGGGATGATTGATAAAGTTTTTATAAATTAGATTTTGATAAAAGTGATGAAAGATATCATTAAAAAGAGGATAAAAATTGTGGATCTCCCACTTCACCTATGTTAGGGAAAAACAAATTTAGTAATAATAATTTTTTAGAAAATGTGGTTAAATTGTAAGGAAAAATTTTGGATTTACATGCAAAATTAATTTATTGAGAGCATGTGATTGAAAATGAATTTGGAAGAAAAATGAGAGCTCATTTAATTTGTGTTTTAAATTTCAGTTTTAAATTCATTTTTAGTTTTTTTTTGTTTTGAGAGAATTTTAAAATGAGTTTTTTGTTTTCAGTTTTAAGTTCATTTTTAGAAACACATTTGGTTTAAAATTTTGAAAAATTATTTATGACATTTTATTTTAGTAAATTATATTCAGTAAAAGTAGAATAATTTTTTCATGTTAATATATATAATCAGTAATAAATACATTTTAAAGTTGGCAAATTTTACAATATATTTTCTACCTACAAAAGTAAAAAAAATAATAAATAAATATATTGAGTTTAAAATATAAAAAATAAAAATTAATGATATGGATCAAAATATTTCTACTTTTTTCATTTAAATATTTCTTTAGAATTTTTAAGTAAATAATCATTAAGGGTGCGTTTGATTATGAGGATTGAATTTGTATGGAAAGAAAAATGAATTTTAGGTATAAAAATTATTAAGCCCCCATTATTTGAAATTTTAATGGTTGGAATTTTTTTTTTTGAAAAATGTGTTATTAAAATAGAAGATTTTTTTTTTTTGAAATTACTTATAATATTATTTTATTAAAAAATGTGTGATTGATAAGAACAGAGAAAAATTAATTATAATTTTAATGGGGGCAACACTGCGACTAATTAAATATATTTGATTAATTTAGTTTTCAACACAAAAAAAATTATATTTGTCCATTTTTTATTTGTGGGTAGCTGAGAGGAAATAGACGAGAGAGAGTAATCACATAAAAAATAAAAATCGTCCATCCATAAAAAAAATTATTTTTCTTATTTTTAAGAAAAATATGGTCACATGGCCAAAAATTGAAAAATATTTTCTACGAAAAAAATTATCAATCAAATACCAAAAAGTATGAATTTGGATGAAAAATGACATCTTAAAATGTATTTGATTGACTTCATTTTTCATGAAAAATACCATTTTTTTCACAAAATTTCAAGTGACGTTTGATTTGACAATTTTTTTCCATGAATTTTTTTTTTCAACTTTTGGTCATGCTAACATATTATCTTCAAAAAATAAGTACCTATTTGAACCCCATTCTGATAAAAATATGATCACATGGCCAAAAGTTAAAAAATATTTTTCATGAAAAAAATTATCACACCCCACAAAAGTATGAATTTGGATAAAAAATGACATCTTAGAGTATATATGACTGACTTTATTTTTCATGAAAAATGCCATTTTTTCATCCAAATTCCTACTTTTAGGATATGTTTGATTTTACAATTTTTTCTATGAATTTGTTTTATCAACTTTCGATCACGGTAACACATTAACTTCAAAAAATAAGTACCTATGTGAGCCCCATTTTGAGGAAAATATGATCACGTGGCCAAAAATTGAAAAAATATTTCATGGAAAAATTATCAATCAAACAGTCCAAAAGTATGAATTTGGATAAAAAAAAAGACATCTTAGAGTGTATTTGATTGACTTTATTTTTCATGAAAAATGCCATTTTTTCACCCAAATTCATACTTATTAGGATGTTTAATTGACAATTTTTTTTATGAATTTTTTTTTCAACTTTCGATCATGTTAACATATTATATCCTCAAAAAATAAGTATTTTTTTTAGCCCAATTTTTGTAAGAAAATGTATTTTGAAATAGTTATTTTTTGAAAAATAATGTTAAAAAATAAGAAGAATTCTTTATTTACGGGTAACATTATTTTATGGGAGAATGTACAATTTAAAATGAGGTTTGAAAAAAATGTGGGGTTAAACAAAGGCTTAAAGGAAAGTTATGGAGGGGCAATTTTTAAATTCTATGTAATTCTCCCCCCTCATCTATCCCCCCTCTCATTTACTCACAAATAAAAAATGGACAAGTATAATATTTTTTAAATTAAAAACTAAATCAATCAAAACACATTTAATTAATAATTTACATACAAATAAATTCTAGATAATTGAATTGTTTAGAATTTATTCTCTTCATGTATATTTAATGATCGCAATCAAACGCATCTTAAGAGTTTTAACTTATTCAAAAATTTTTAAATTTATTTTTTATAATTTTATGTTATTATTTTCTCAAAATATTTATTTTTGTTTTTCGATTCTTTAAAAATTTGTAAATTTTATTTTTATTTTAAATAAAATTTTAATTTAAGCCATTGTTTGATCTTTCATTATTTTCAAAATACATTTTTCTATCTCTTAGTTTCAACGCACATTTTTCAATAAAATAAAATATCACGCAAATTCAAAAAACATTCCTTATTTAATGCATTTTTGTGAAAAAAAAAATGGACTCAAACAGGTAGGGATTAAAAAAAACTCGTCAAACCCGAAATCAACGGGGCCCACCCCGAACGGGACAAGAACGGGTTTTGACTAAACGTTTGTTTTCATTTTTTGAGTATTTTCAAAATTTTTTCTGAAAACTCTAAAAATGTCAAAATTGAGTTTTGAATTTTGTGTTATAAATTTAGTCTTATTTTCGAAAATGCATTTTTAGAATACCATATTAAAACATTTTCAAATGTTCTGCAAAACTTAAAATCCAAAATAGCTTGAAAACAACAAACTAAACGCACATTTGAGTTTTTAGATAATGAAGCTCAAACATGGACGAAATATATGTTCAAAATTAATTATTGATTTTAACTTCAATTTTTAGTCACTTTTAAAGCTTTTATCAAACAAGCACTAATTATAAACCTCCCTATTGCCATCCTTACAAACAGGCTTTTAAGTGTTTGTTTCCATGTTTTGAGTATTTTTAAAATTTCATTAAGAACATTAAATATGTCAAAAATGAGTTTTGAGTTTTATGTTACAAGTTTAGTCTTATTTTTGAAAATGCACTTCTAGAATACCATACTAAACATATTTTCAGTTTTCTGCAAAACTGAAAATATATTGAAAACAACTAAATGCACATTGAAGTTTTAGATAATGGGGAGCTCAAGCATGAAAGAAATATATGTTCAAATTTAATTATTGATTTTAGCTTCAATTTTTAGTCACTTTTTTAAAGCTTTATTTATCAAACAAGCAAGTAGAGATAGTGAGAGGCTCTGTTACCTTTGGTTTGTTTGCAAAACCTCCAATTTGGCCTTGAGCTTTGCATATTCTGCCGTCAAACTTACCTGTCCATAAACTGATTTCCAGTCCAATTTCCGAAAATAGGAAAAAAAAAAAAAAAACTTTTTCTAATTAAAAAAATTCAGTTTTAACCTCCAACCTGAGATTCAACGTTCGTTTCTGTGAGCTGTGTTTCTTGATACGAATATCTTTCATATCGTTCGAGTATCTTCTCCATGCTGTAAAGAAACCAAATATTCAATTGTCTTTCAGTAAACTATGTATATATTAAATTTATCAACTCTTTATAGTATTCTATTGAATTTAATTCATTTTTATATTATATGGTTTGATGATACAAATAACATTTTATTAACTAAAAATCAAAGAATATTATCCAACCTTAATTCACCATAAATCAATCATTAACTACTATGTTGTGCTCGATCGATCCCTTGACAAATTTGTACACTCATTTTTTGTAGCAAAACAACCTCAATTGACTTCAAGTAGGCTTCATCTATTTTCCACACAGTACAGGTGAAGAGTTGCAAAAACAAATTAAGTAATTGCATGAACCGAAACAAACACTTGATTCGTTGCTCGATAGGGCTGAACAGTACAAATCATTATTAAATAACAATCGACGGTCGTAAAAATAGAAAATTATGGTGGAGGAGTCAAATCCAGTTGAGTAAACGAGAAAAAAGAATGAAAACGATAAGAAAAGAGTGATACAGAGACGTAGATACCAGGCATCAGTAGCATATTCATAGAGCTTCCCTCTGGTCGAAAAAACAATCAAACCCACATCTGCATCACAAAGAAGAGAAATCTCGTGAGCTTTCTTCAGTAGCCCAGATCTCCTCTTCGAAAATGTCACATGCCGATTTATCTTCTTCTCTATTCTCTTCAATTCAACTCTGCCCCTTCCCATTATATATAACCGATTCTCTCTCTGGGTGTTCGATTGAAGCAGAAAATAAGCTACATAAATAATGTTTACACGCCAAGGAAGGGATTTGTATGAATATATATAGAAAAGTTTTCCAGATTTAGGTTATGAGTGGTATTGCGAAACCAGGGTAGTTCGTGAAGAACGGTGTTGGTCTGTGATTGGTTCGGGTTACCGTCGTAGAATAAAAAGTTGGATAGTGTTGAGCCACAAGTTGTAATAAAGTAGGGTTTTGTAAGCGTGTGAGTTGGGAATCAGGGGGCGTTTCATCATTTTCATGCGTGTGACCGCCGTATATATTGATATTTATAGTGCAGATATTTTGTACCAGTGCTTCAATATCATTGGTTCTTAGTGTAAGTAATAGTGTGTGTTCTTATAAAATAATTGGAATCGCTCCTTTGCACAAACCCAATTTTTGATATTTTGTACCAGTGACGCCATAATTTTGTCTCTTTGACTTTGTTAATGTTCATCTTATTACTTGTCCTTAACTCCATACTAAACCCAAAACCCACGTTTCATTTGGATTAATATCTAGTTAAAATCTCAAGTTAAAGTCAACGGTTATTCACACACATTTTATAAAATTCACAACTTTTTAACCACACATCACATCATCTTTTATCAAAATATACTAAAAATATGATTTTTTTAATAATAATTTTTAACAAAGTGATTAATAAATGAAAAATATTTTGAATTTACATACATAATATTTTATTTTGTGAAAGTGTAATAGATAATGAGTACATAGAAAATAGAATTATGAAATAATGAGCATCAAACTAAGGCTAATTAGTACTACAATATCAATTTAAGTGACTTTAAGTGATCTTAAGTCCATATTTAACAATCATTCTTTCAAAACTTTTTTTTCTAAATACTCATTTTTCAACCACACTTTCACATAATAAAATATTCTTCACGTAAACTAAAAACTTTTTCATACTTTGTAACTGTACATCCTCCAAAAACTTAGGAGTTATTTTCTTTATCATTTTCAAGTCATTTTCTGTTTTCGATTTTCCAAAATAGAGAAAATGCGTTCTTTTTCCCATTTTCGAAAACGCATTTTTGAAAAAAGTTAAAATTTTTTTAAAAAAAACACAAAACGAAAAATTTGTCGTTTTGAGTATTTTTAGTTATAATCAAGTCAAAATTTTCAAAATGTATTTTTGATGTTTTCAAAACAATTTTTTAAAATGCCAAAAAGAACACATTTTCAACAATCATAAAATGGACACTTAAAACACAAAATTTAAAATGAATTCAAAACTCAAAACACAAAACTGAAACACAAAAAGAACAGTATCTTATTATTCAAAAATTCATTCTTTCTAGAAAGAGGATCAAAATTCTTTCTTTCCAAAAAATGAATATCAAACGGGGACTAAATAAGAGTTAAATCTAACATATAACCCGTTTGACAAATTAGCTTTCAAAAAAAGTTGATCTAATGTTATTTCCTCTAAAAGCACTTTGAAATTAGAAATTATTTTAGAAATTAATTTTCTAATAAAAATTAACTTAAAAAAAAAAACTTTTCTACAAGAAGTAAAAGCAAAAATCGTACTAAACAGATCCTGAATGACTTAATTTTACATTTCATTGACTTATATATGGGTTGCTAGAGCACCGATACATTCAATTCCATATCTCAATAATACCCTCCAATTATATAGCGACACATCAGCCCAATTTCCCACATCATTAATTGTTATTTTATCCATATTAACAAATCTTAAATGCTGTTAAATAAGAGTAATGTTATTTATCATTATAAAATGATGGAACATTGGTGATGTAGCAACTTAAGTGGAATAATGAGATGATATAATTCAATTTTCATGAGGGGGATGGGGATTGAATTGCCCTATCTCATTATTCCACTTAAATTGTCATATTACCAATATTTAATAATAGCATTAATCCAACTATAATCGAGAAACTCTTTTCCTTCCCCCTCTCAAATTACCAAATCTACATATCATAGAAATTTCTTTATAGTAACACTCACATGGATTGAGGTGGCATTCCGGGGTCACAAACCACCAAATAAAAACCCCACAACCATTATACACTCGTGAGATCAACAAGAAATAACGAGTAATAAACCACCAAAGAAATGAGATTTAACTTTCTCCATTTTTTTCCTGCAAAAATCAACTTTTAAGTACAGTCGAAATTCTTGGACCGTAAAAATTGAATGAAATTAGTTTCATAGTCACCATTAGAATATAACATTTTACAAGAAAATTGGATATCCAATTTTAGATGGCAAGATGTGGATCCCAAATGATAAAAAAAACGGCAGGCTTCCAATTGGGTGTTGAAGACGGCAAATAAGGCGGCCTCAATTGCTTCCTTGTTAAGGAAGAGGATAATAGTATATAAATAGGGTCCATATTTGCTTCCTAATTAAGTGAATCTTGTGGAAGAATGAGGGAGAAGATTGAAGTAGAAAGAATCAAAAACCAATTAGAAGTTTTTCTTTTTGGTAAGTAAATGAAATCGAATCACAAGAACGAACGGTTACAATTTCGGTTCTAATTCAATTTTACAAAAACAAATTTTTTTTTCGAAACAATCTCTTAATTTTGTAGCTCTCTTTGTAGTACGAACCATATTTTTTTATGACTTAAAAATACTCAAACTACTCCAATTACGTTTTAAGTGTCATTTAATATTTACTTATCATTAACTTTATAATGTTCATACTATTACAACTAAATTTAAATGGCATTTAATATTTACCTATCATCTCTATACATCAGTTACAAAAGTTATTTTTTATGCAAGAGTACTTTTTACTTATAAATAACTTTTTAGTTATAAAGTTAGTTATTGTATTTTTATTTGCTAATTAGTTTTGAACAAAATATGAGTTGAAAACAATTATTTTATATTGGGTAAAATCGGAAGAGAATTTAGAAAACAATCAAAATCTACTGATTTGGTAGGTTGAGAAATAAGAGGAAAATTATACTAATTTTTAGAAAACTCAAAATCATTGCCAAAAAAATTAATAAAAACTGATTTTCTCAACTTCGCATAAATGATGTCACCGAAAAATGGTCAAAATCGATGAGAAAAACTTCCTAGGCTCCAAAAAAACTAACAAGCATCAATTTTTTCAACCTCTCATATATGATCAAAATCGGTGAAAAACTCCCAAGCAGACAGTAAAGGGTTATTTGTTAAAGTTTTCATAAATTATTTGCAAATTTTGATAAAAGTGGTGAAACGTGTAGTTGAAAATATGATAAAAATTGTGAATCTTATAAAATATGTGGTTAAAATTAATTATAGATTTCGATTTCAACTTTTTAGTCATCACTT
Source organism: Fraxinus cuspidata (assembly GCA_903798385.1). Taxonomy (NCBI): domain Eukaryota; kingdom Viridiplantae; phylum Streptophyta; class Magnoliopsida; order Lamiales; family Oleaceae; genus Fraxinus; species Fraxinus cuspidata. Next base: position 4,079 of record CAIGRP010099985.1, on the reverse strand, counting down.
TTAAAGCTATAATATCAAAAAAAAAAAAAAAACCCACAAGTTATAGATGAGGGAGCGGATAGAGAGAGGCTACGTTACCTTTGGATTGTTAGCAAAATCTTCAATCTGGCCTGAGCTTTGCATATTCTACAGTCAAACTTACGTGTCCAAAAATGAGCTGTTTCATACGAATATCTTTGGTATCGTTCGAGTATCCTCTCCATGCTGTAAAGAAATCAAGAATTTAATGGTCTTGCAGTAAATAATCTTTGTACATCTTCATTTACAAATTTGATTTTAAAAGAATTTATTAACTCTTGCAGTATTCTTTGAATTTAATTCATATACACCCATCTCCATTCTCCTCATGTTATGTTGTTCGTAATACAAATAAAATGATTGAAATACACACACACACACATATATTATCTACATTATTCCAATATATATTACAATGTCAATTTTAACTTTGTATTAAATTTCTTATAATTTTGTGGTTCTAAAACGCCCTTAATTACTATGTTGTGCTCTATGGGTGTATTGACAAATTTCTGTACTTAATATTCGTAGCAAAATAACCTGAGTAAATCCAAGTCTTCACCTTTTTTTCACACAGTAGAAGTGAAGGTTTGGAAAAGCAAATAAGTAATTGCATGAAACAAAAAAATACCCTTGAAGTGTTACTCGATAGGGTCGAACAATACAAATTCTTATAAATAAGTCTTGACGGTCGTCAAAAAGAAAAAATAAGCTTAAATCTTATCGAGTAAACGAGAACGACAAGAGTGGTGCAGAGACGTAGGTACCAGGCATCAAAAGCTTTCTCATAGAGTTTACCTTTGGATGAAAACACAATCAAACCCAAATCTGCATCACAGAGAACAGAAATCTCATGTCACCTGTCGATTTATCTTCTTCTCTATTCTCTTCAACAGAACTCTTCCCCTTCCCGTAAAACATAATCGATTCTATCTCCGTGTGTTTGTTTGAAGTAGAAAAAATGCTAAACACCAAGGAAAGGATTGGTATGAATATGAAAGGTTTTTCAGATTTAGGTTTAGAGAGGTATTGTAAATACCAGGGTTGTTTGGTGAAGAACGGTGACGATCTGTGATGTGTTGAGGCTACTGTAGCAGAATAGAATGTTGGATAGAGTTGAGGCACAAGTTGTAATAAAATAGGGTTTGTAAGCGTGTACTTGGGGTGTTTCAACATTTTTCAAGCGCGTGACGGCGGTATATATTGATATTTATAATGCAGATATTTTGTATCAGAGCTTCCATATTATTGGCTGTTGAAGTGTAAGTAATAGTGTATTCTTGTGGAATAATTATTGGCTGTTGAAGTGTAAGTAATAGTGTATTCTTGTGGAATAATTAGAATAACAATGCTATTGAGTATAAATAGTGTTACATCAATTTAAGTAGCACTTAAGTGATATTAAATAATAGACACAATTAAATGAATTATGTAACTCCACCTTTAATTGAGCATAACACATTATGACACTTAGATTGGCTATAACACCACTGATAATATTATTCTAATTAGAATTGTTCATTTACAAGAATTATTTTATTTATCATTGTAATGATGAAACATCGATGACATGTGTGTATGTGGAATAATGAGATCAAGTATTTCAACTTTTAAGAAAGAGGGAGAGGAGAGAGATGTGAGGATGATAAATTGTCGTATTACTAATATTCCATCATATGATGGCTAATTTGGTATGAGTTTTGAAAAGTCAAATAGAACTTTTAAAATCCAAAATTTGCATTTGGATTCATTTGCCTTTACATTAAAGTGGTTCATCTAGTTAAAAGATATTTTAGAGAAAGTTGGTCAAATGTAAACTTCCTATAAAAAACTTTCAGAACAAAAAGCTCTATTAGCATTACTTAGTTTTAAAATAAAAATTAAATTAACTTCTTTTGATAGCTCTTCTACAAAAAGGAAAAGCAAATATAATGTCAAATAGGTCTTGAATCACTTAGGGGCTGTTCTTTTCGTATTTCAATTTTTCATTTTGAATTTTGAAATCATTTTGAATTTTGTGTATTCAGTGTCTATTTTGAAATTGTTGAAAATATGTTCTTTTTATCATTTTGAGAAATTATTTTTAAAAACCCAAAATTGAAAAATATATTCTCTTATGTCTCTTTCTTTCCGTCTCTCTCTCTCTCTCTTATTCTGTCTCTCTCTCTTTTTCCCCTCCTCTCCTCACGACACCTCACAAGATTGCTGGCATCGAAGATCGACTTCTTCTGCTGTTGGGTGTGGCGACGTTGGTTGGATGTGGTGGCGGTGGCGATGGTTTTATCCTTTTGACAAGGTGGAATTGAAAATTGGAGCAATTTCTAAATCAATTGGTGCAATTGACTAATTGACATGTAACTCATGGTCCTATGTAGCTGATGAAGATTCCATTGGGGCCAATTTGATGATTCAATGTTGTGGGGATGAGGAATTGAAGTAGACAGATCCAGTGGTTGTAGCGATGGTTTTTCTTCTACTGTTGCTGTTGCGATTATCGAAGTGGCAATAGATCGCGCATCGCCAACGGTGGTTTTGGTAGCAAAACGGCAATGACGGTGGTGTGGTGCCGCCGGTGGTTTTTGTTGGCAACGTAAATGAACACACCCAAAACGCGTTTTGAAAATTTCCAAAGCGACATTTTTGTTGTTTTCGATTTTCTTTATAAATTTTAAACTCGTTTTCAAAAATTCATTTTTGAAAATAGGCAAATATTTCACTATTTTGAAAAATCAAAAGTAGAAAACGTGTTGAAAATAATAAAGAGAAGAACCCCTTAATTTTGCAAAAAAGACTTTTAAGCACAATCGAAAATTTCGGAATTCTTGAACCGTAAAATTTGAATAAAATTATTTTCTTAGTCACATTAGAATATAACATTTTACGAGAAAATCCAAATTTAGATAGCAAGCTGGGGATCCCAAATGATAGAAAAAATAGCAGGCGCCATAAAAAGAAAAAGAGAAAGAAAGAAAAATGGCAAGACATCTAATTGGGTGTTGAAGACGGCAAATACGGCGGACTTCAATTTGCTTCCTAATAATTATGGAAGAGGATAATATTAGCAAGGAGATTGAATCGTTGCAAGAATCAAAATAGAATAAAAAGTTTTGGTCTCTTTGGTAAGTCAATGAAATCTATCGATTCCATTCAATCACAACATCGAATGATTATAGTCCTGATTCAATTCTGCAAAAATATTTCTTTCGAAACAATCTCTTATTTTTGTAGCTCTCTTTACAATACGAACCATATTTTAACTTATTTACCTCTCATCTCTATACATTAATTATGCATAATTGTACTAATTAACAGTAATGATAAACATAAACAAACTATAAGCATCAATTGCCATAATAAATATCACATGCACAAACATATCTAAAGGTCCTCAACAAACGATAATAATCAAAAAATGAAAACCATTTTCATATTTAAGTAGAATAACACTCCTTAAAAACTACCCATTTGGTAGGTTGAGAAATAGGAGCAAAATTATACTAATTTTTAGACCACTCAAAATCATTGCCAAAAAACTAATAAAAATTGATTTTCTAACCTCTCAATAATGATGTCACCTAAAAGGGGTCAAAATCGGTGAAAAAACCCAGGAGGCTCTAAATAACTAACGAGTGTCGATTTTTTTCAACCTCGAATAAATGGTCAAAATCATTGAAAAAACTCCCAAGCATACCCTAAAGAATAATGCTAGGTAGTCTCATTAGGATTCTAATTCCAGTTTAGGTGACGCTAGATGGTAAGCCAAATGAAAATGAGAAAATTAATGACTTATCTCCACATATCATTTAATGCCACATTAACATCGCTTAAATTGGAGTTGTAATTCCAATAGGAGTAAATAGCATTACTCGATACTGAAGGATTGTTTGTTAAGGTTTTATAACTTTTTGTAAATTTTGATAAAAGTATTGAAATATTTCATTAAAAAGATGATAAAAATTGTAGATAAAAAGAGAGGTTATGTTACCTTTGGTTTGTTTGCAAAATCTTCAATCTGGCCATGAGCTTTGCATTTTCTAACTTACCTGCCCAAAAACTGATTT
>CAIGRP010099955.1:0-19303 GCA_903798385.1 Fraxinus cuspidata | reverse complement strand
ACGCTTTTAACATTTAGTTTTTAGCACTTAAACTTTTCTTATTCTCTCTCTGACTTAAACATCGGAGGGGCGACGAGGACACACCTCGACGCCTTTGTTTCAGGTATCGGAAGATCTCGTTCGTGCTCATTCTCAGTCATCGAGCTCGGAAATCATCAGGTATGATTTTTGGTAGCATCAAATTGCAATGAAGATTTTCAATATTTGCTATCTTAACATGTATGTCCTGTATTTTTCTCTAGCTTTCTATTAATTAGAATGTCTTGACTTTGATGACGGTGAAAAAAACTATAGGACGGACTAAAAAAGCTTATTTGTCAATCGTATTTTTAAAATAAACATGATAAATAATAAATATAAAAGTTTAAATATTTTTCTCATACTAAAGGTGTATTTGATTAGATTTATTTTCCTGAAAAATGTCATTTTTCACCCAAATTTTTACTTTTTGTTTGTTTTATTTAAATTTTTTTCAATGAAAAATATTTTTCAAAAAGTGGTCCCATAACCATATTTTCCTCAGAAGTAAGGAAAACATTTTCTTTATGGGGGATGGATTTTTATTTTCTAGGTTAAAAATTAAGTCAATCAAATACATTTAATTGACCATTTTTATTTCTTTCGATGTAAGTTTCATGTTTGCAATTAAACACACTCTAACAGAATATTTGGATTGAAATCATCATCAGTAACCAAATGGGTTAATTAATTATAAGTTAAAACATAAGAGTGCGACGAAAAAAACTAAGGACCTTTATTGTAAATAAAATGTATGACAAATCTTGAATGGTGAATATATTTGCTCTTAGGATAATAGAAATTTTGTTAAAGGCAAATATCGCTATTTGGATCAAGCTCATGCTTCCTTGCTGTATACAAATGGGCCATATTATTAAAGCCCACAAGTGCCACTATTAATAAATGATTAAAACAACTACAAACTGATTTAAAATATTAATGATGTTATGCTGCTACTATTATAAATTGTAACAATTTTAAAGCAATAAATCATCAGTTAATTACGAATATTAAACAAACAAAAACTAAAACAAAAGTCAAGTGGTTCCTCGCTTAAGAATAGAAATTTTACTATAATAAACATAAAACTGTATTTAGCAATAGTGAAAAGTGAGACAAAATGGGGCGTAAAATTTCGAAAATATGGTATCTAAGAGCAACATAAGCTCAAATTATAAATGCAATAGTTACACCACCAAGAGAAACTAGAAAACCAAAAAATATTGTAATGCATAATTTATAACCGAATATATACACCTTTCGACTTTACAAAAATTAGATATATAGAGTATGTTTAACGTAGACTTTTGACAAAAGATTTTGTTAATTTAATTTAATTCATTTATTTATTTATTTAGAATGTGTAGTTAAAGGATAAAGAAAAGTTATGGGTTCACTTTTTTTTTTTTTTTAAAGATATGCGGTTCAAAATTAATTTTTTTTGTAAAAAGAAAAGGAGTTTTAAAAATTATGTATCAAATTGGCTCTTAATATTCTAAGCCATTGATTGAACTTAAAAACCTATTTTTTTTCCAAACTAATTTTCAATCACATTCTTCCAATAAAATGATTTTACACGTAAATCCAATTTTTTTCTTACTTTTTAACAACACATTTTTCAAAAAATCATGTTACAAAATCAATTTGTTTAAAAGAAAAAAAGGGGGGTTTACACAAAATCTCAATAGTAAAATTGTTAACAACTGGTATGCAGGTTGAATAAGTCCATCTATTTAACTTCATTTATTTTAATCTGGATTCTTCTTTACTTTTAGTGAGCATTTTGGTGCAGAATAAAGATACCATAAATTGGAACTTCATTTTTTAAGTTACCCAGTAAATTTTCAAAACATTTCAAATTAATTGTTTTTCTGTCCTAGCGTTGGTCCTAAAACTTGAACTCAGGTAAGCCTCAACGGTTAGTGAATCCTTTTAGACTGGTTGACCTCGAAGATCGAGGCACAACCGTTTGGCCCGAGATTAGGTGGCTAATATGGAATCCAAGTAAACCATAATTGTTTCAGTACGTAACAATAATTTACCAAATTACTAGTACTAAAACTTTTGAACTGTAAAGTTTCAACCATTATAAGGATTCCCTAGGTTCTCTGCAGTATTGCTTATAATGTGAGGAGGTCGAAGTATAATAGGAGTGGCATCTATAGATCCCAAGGTATTTATGCCGAAGGGGAATAGAAACTTGAATAGTTGCTTCACTTATTTTTCAAGACATTTTTGTAGGAGGGAACTTATAATGTTGTATACTTTATGTTTCTTTGAGCCTGGGGTGTTGATCTATTGGAGATATTCATCCAAACCCACAGGGAAGTCCGACCCTAAATATTCTTTTAGTCTGAGGCCCTGTAGTAAGGGATGTTCTTGCAATCCCATAATAATTTGGTTATCGAACACTTTCAATCTGAGGTCTTTGTTAAGATGGATGTTCTTTCAACTGTAATAGTTTGGACCTCAGATACTCTTTAAGCCTCGTAATATTTTTGGACCTCAAACACTCTCTCGATCAAAGTCTTTGTAAATAAGGATGCTCTTTCAATTCTGTGATAATGGACATCAAGTATTCTTTCAATTTGAGGCCTTTGTTAAGAGGAATGCTTTTTCAATCCTGTGAAAATCTTGTACCTCAGATATTTCTTAAATATGAGGGCTTTGGTATGTGAGAGATTCTTTTAATCCTTTAATAATCTTGGACCTCGGATACTTTCCAATCGAGACCATCGTAATGAGAGATATTCTTGTTGGGAATTTTACTAAATCGTGTACAACGAAAAATAAAACAAATTTCAATTTCCACTAATGCTTTGTGTTTAGATAAAAACTGTGATAAAAAATTATACATTTGATGAATTCGATGAAGAACAGTTCTGATATGCAATTCAGAGCTGTCCAATTATTCAGCTTCCAATGAAAATCCACACAAGAAACAAGATTAAGAGAATTAGGGTTTATCTTCTCGTGTGCTAGCAAAAATATATTTGTGTTGTGTTGTGTTTTACCAAATCCTAGCATCCTGTAAATAAAAGTCCAAGTGGACTTAGTCCGTCTTAAATTCAACACGATCCAACATATAATTAATCCAATTAATTAAAATTGGTCCATGAATGAATGAATGAATTAATTAATTTGTGCATATTAACAAATAACCCAATTAATTAATTGTTCAAAACTTATTAATTAATTCATTGGAGAATCTCATTCTTCTAGTTCTCCTTTTGTATGTGATTGACGTGAATTAATCAAAATCCATATATTAAAATACCCCTTTAATTTATCACAAATTCATATGACATATAGTAATGTGTCGGGCAATACTTGTGATAGAAAATGTCACATGGTATGACAAAACAAAATTTATTCGTTTACCGTGAAACTGTAATCCTTCGTCAACATGATCTGATCAATTACGAGATATAGATGTGTGTCAATCTCGGCAATTAACCATATCTTTATCCCACTCTTGAGTCCATATAAGTCGAAAACTCTTTTTGACTTATGAGTACACATTGGCCTCGTTATCAACTTAACTAAATGAAATATAGATCATAATGTCTTACTAACTAAGAGTGATGAATCCTCTATTGATCATTTACAACCTTCGTATGGTTCTTAACATATTCGAACGATGTTGTATTTATCAACTCTTTGTAGAGCAAGATCCAACATCACCAAAGTATGAATATCCAAATATAAGGCATTATGATGACTCAAGTCAAATGACCAATTCCACTACCGAACGTTAGAGATTAACCATTAACACTCAAATAGTGTTCATGTGGAATCTCTTCAGTGGATCTTCAATATTTTGTTATATAACAAAGAATTCACGTGTAAGTCACCACACTTTACTTTATGAGATCAACTACTTACTTCCGAAGTAAGAAATGACACATGTGATGGTCTATCCATAATAGCGATATACATATCTTGTTATTACTTACGACAACAAACGAATTAAAATTTAGTCATATGGAATTTGTATTTTACAATCGCATCTTCTCGTGATTAACAATCACTAAGACTTGAATCTATGGATTCTATTATTTAATTAATTCATTCAATTAAATAATAGATTTGTTAAAAATAAAATGCACCAATTATTTATTAAAAGTGTTTATGTCTGAAATCGATTAGGTTTAGGGCATAACATTTACAAACTCTCACGTGCACTAGATTCAATAACTTATGTATCTAATATCATAAGAGTTCACATGACAATCATATTTATACACCGACAATTTTTTGTTACTAGATTTGCAACATTATTAATTGTGGGAATTTGTTCTTTCTTTCTTTACATCATTATTTTGTATTATCTCTCTAATGAGATGATATTATCTTAACACATGTTTTGATCGTTGATGAGACCTTAGTTCATTCGCTTGTGTGATGGCTCCATTATTATCACAATACAGATATATGAGATCAACAATGTTAGGAACACTTCAATCTCATTGATGAACTTCCTGATCCAAACCACAACCTTTGTTACTTCTAAAGCAATGATGTATTAGGCTTCTGCTGAATAAATGAACGCTTGTTTCATGTTTGGAACATTTCCAACTAACTACTCAATTATTAAGAGTAAATCATATCTTGATTGAGATTTGCTATCATTCTAGTCTGATTAGAAGTTAGCATTAGTGTATCCATGAACTACTAGTTTATTTTCTTCATATGAAATCTTATCAAGATTTTATCTATGTAGATTGTGATGAGTCAATCAATATTCTAAATCTATCTTAATAAATCAAGTTGATTTTCCCATATCTTTCATGGAAAAATTCTTTAGACAACCATAATTTCAATAATTGAAATATAGTGATGTCGTTTCCTATTAATAATATGTCATCTATATATAATATCAAGAATACGACAACGTCCCTATTGTCGTATTGTAAACACACGGTTCGTCTTTATATTTATGAAATCAAACCTTATGAATTCTTCATCAAAGAAAAAATTCCAGATCCAAAACGCTTGCTTCAATACATATGTGGATTGATCAAGGTTGCATACCTTATAAGCATATTTTGATTCAAAATATTTGAGTTATGTCATGTATACTTCCTCTTGCAAATTCTTGTTAAGGAAAGTAGTTTTGACATCTATTTCAATCATTCATAATCATGGTATGTAGCTATTTCAAGCAAAATTCGAATGGACTTTAGCATGGTACAAGCTAAAAGGTTTCATCAAAGCTAAGTCTTTGTCTTTATTTATAACTTTTGTTACTAGCCTTGCTTTGTATGTAAGGATGTTTCCATCCACGTCAGCCTTTTCATGTAAAACATTTTACAACCTATGGATTTTATCCCAACAGATTGGTCGATCAAGGTCTAACCCATGTTCACATATATCCAGTTCATCTCAAATTCTTTGGGCTCCTACCATCTCTTTGAGTAACACTTGACTTTGTTTCTATGTAACTAGTAGGTTCGTTATCCTTTATTAGTAGTGCTTGATTAGTAATCATGAATTTGTACATTTTAGGAGGTTGAATAATTTTACAAGATTTACACGAAGTTGGCATGTCCTCAGGAGTCTCTACTTTCTGATCAAGAGTATGTCTCCTCAGCAAGTGTGGGATCAAAATCGGGTTCTTCTACTTGGTTAACTATATTTGTGGAATCTTGAAGTTTTATTTTACTCCTACTATCCTCTCCTAGAATAAATTATTTATCTAGAAAGACGTTATATCTTGAGACTAAGACTTTCTTCTGAATGAGATTATAGAATTGATATCCACCGTTCAGATATACCATTACGTTCCAGTGTATGAGTCGGAGTCTAATGCGAGAAAATCTCATTCTCTTTTAGATAATTTAAGATTTTCTTATGTGACCAAATCTGTAATGTCAGATATAAGTGTTACTTAGATTATCACTTTTATTCCTTTCAATTTATATACTTATTATACAATACTCAGTATTTAAAATACAAATGTCATTTTGTAATTTATTATAACCATTAAAATCTTATAAAGGTGAAAGGAACGACAATTGTCCTTAACATTAAAATAATTCATATCCAAATAAGAAATTAAATAATGTTCTTGGTAATGGTGTGAACATAATAACATTTCTCTAATTCTAATACTAAGCATAAAGGTTATGGCAAGAAGTATGCTCCTATAGGTAATATAGCGACCTTGCTCATTTTCAACATGCAGGTCAACTTCTCTTTTTGCAGTGATTTACTTCAATTTAGTTTCTACATATTTATACGAATATGAGATCCATATTTGGTATTTAGTACCCAATAAGCTAATGAAGTAGACATAAGCCTTCCAGCTTCTCTTCCAATGACCATTCCACAATGATAACAAGAGTCATTAGACTTGATAATGTCCTTATTTGATTTGACTGTCTTAGTCGTCTTAGATACTTTTCCAAAACCCCTTTAGACTTCTTTTTAGTACCCTTAATGGAATCAATGAATTTTTTCCACTACTAGCTTTGATATTAGGCTTAACAGTCTTAAGCATGTTCAACAACTCAATGAGTATACATTCGAGCTCATTCATGTTAAATTCATAATAAATTGTGAATAGTTCTCTGGCAAAGATTGCAGAACCAAGTAAATACTTAGTTCATAGTTCATGACTGAACATTATTGAGACAACTTTTCAATGCCAATCATCTTCAAACATGAGCATTGACTAAACATCCCTATGTCATTTTGTACTAGTATAGTTTCTTAGAAGACTTTTATCATTTCACACGTGATTATTCATCATACAACTCTTTGAGATGAAAAATCATGTGTTGGCATCTATACCTTCATGTTACTTTTGTAACTCAGGTGACATAGTTGCAAGCACTACACATGTTGTAGTACTATTTTTATCACAGTGTTATTATAGCAGCCACATCTTCCTTAGTCAATTCATCAGCAAGTGTCAAGTGTCTCTGGAAAGTGTTACTCAAGGACATAACCTATTTTCTTATGCATGAGAATAATTTTCATATTACGATGCCACTCAAGAAAAATTAGTTTGGTTGTTAGCATTCTGTATGTCTCTCAAATTCATATGGTTACTCATAATTCAATAAACGTAAATGACAAAAAATAAAAGTATAATATATAAAATGAATAAATTAATTTAACATTGTCTTTTATTAAATTAATTATGCTTCCATTGTTTAACTCAAACTTATGACTCTCTCACATAAATTTAAGGAATCCAAACTTATGCTCCATCTCTATGATCTCCTCGTTTTCTTGCATTTTCTATTAATCCAGCTTCAAAATGTATCATATATTAGTTGGCACGCAAGCCTAGATGAATTGGACACACCGACCCATAATAATTACTACGGACTTGCATGTCCAAAATAGATAAGAGTTTACGGGCCCATAAAGTAACAAGATTAAAACTAACCATTCAACACATAAACAATGTTGAGTCCATAATAATTCACTAAATATACATCTACCACATAGATGTAGTCACATTTAATATCTAATATTATATGCAAACATATTTCAAATTTCTAGTAATTAATGTCGTCTAAACTAATTTAGACAAATTGATCGGAATAATTAAATAATTAATTAATCATATTAAGCAATGAATTTAATTGATGGGTTTATTTAATTAAAATCAAATTTTAATTAAATATCAAATTTGGAGTCCAACTCTAATTCCATAACTATATGGCAGAACTATTTAATTAAAAATTAAATTTTAATTAAATATCAATTTAGAGTCATACTCTAATTCCAAAATTTTAAGGCGAGACACTTTAATTAAAATCAAATTCTAATTAACTGTTAAATTGTAGTCCAACTCTAATTTCAAAAATATATTAGGATGGCTAATTAATTAGAATTAAATTTTAATTAAATGCTAAATTAGAGTCCAACTCTAATTTAAATTGAATTAACATTTTAATTTAGGATAAAATTCTTAAATAAAATAAAATTCAATTTAGGGTCAAAGTTTAATATTTAAATTAAAATTCAATTTTATCTATAATATAAAAGTCGCCAATTTTAAATAACATTTTAATTTGGATGAAATTAAAATTATAGTCAAAATTGATAATATAGATTAAACCTTTTAAAATCCAATTTTCAAATTTAAATTCAAAACCATTTCAAACAGTTACAATCTGACCTATGCTATTGAAATTATAACCAAGACCTTTCAATTTTGTAAATTATAGAATATGTCCTTATTTCAAAATTGCAACTTCACCCATCTTCCTTTAATAGTGGGCAGGGGCTTGCAATTTAACAAATTGTATGCCATGCCCATGCCCATGCCTGTCCCCATCCCTTTCCTTGCTGCAACGCTAGCCCTTTCCTTGCTGTAGAGTCGGTAGGGCCGATGCCGCTAAAGCTACACAGGGCGGTGCATCGTCGTTGCTTACTTATACGACGGTAACTACCTTGAGCAGCAGACGCTGGTGCGGAGATCACCAGAGTCGTGCGTCGCTCTATAGCCTCAACAGCGACCGATGTTAGTAGCATTGACATCACCGTAGCATTGACGACACCCCAGCCTTGCAGTGATGACTGTAGTCACTGCGAGCGTGCATTGCCGCGCTTCGCCGCCTACGGTGTGGCTGTGGTTGTTGCAGTTGTATGCCACTTTTAGATCCATTTTTCAACCAAAAATTGATTTTCTTCTCAAAAACAGATTTTTAAAGATGAAAAATAATTTTCCAAATTTCTAAATTCAAGAAAAAAGAACATGAACAATCAACTTTTTATAGTTCAAACATGCAAAATAGAAATATTTATGATGATTGTAATTATTTTTTCTAACTACTTTTAACTAATTGAAAATATAAAAAAAATTACAAATAACTGATAATTGGAGAAACAAATATGTGATGAATATTAGGGCACAACAATTTCATCTATTGATCACATTTATTTTTAATTCAAGCTTCATAACATAATATAGTGTTCGATCAAATTCTTCTATTATATTCAATTTACCACTCTTGAGTTCTCATTGAGCCTANGATTCATAACCTAATGTAGTGTTGGATCGAAGTTTTCTATTGTATTCAATTTACCCATCTCGAGTTCTCATTGAACTTATTTAACTAATTAAATTACATATCTCTATGTGAATCAATTTTAGTTAAATGAAACACTGGTTTTAAGAATTTAAATTACAACCGCAATAATCAGTATATGTATCTCTACACGTTATATTAATTTATCGGATTTTATTATATGGTCTAAATCTCAAACTCACCTCTCGATTCGTAAGAAATTTACATATTCATCAAATTATTGATCAGATAATTTAATACATTAAACTCATAATAAAATCGACACATAAATAAATAAATCACATAAATCTTGAATAAAAAAAAATAAAGGATCACAAGTCAACTAAATTATTTTTCCTAATATAAAAATTAGTTATTCATATTATAAAAATAAAAACACTCAACAGTGGAAAGATGTCACCAAAAATCGACGAAACGTGAAAATTTCTGGTATTTGCAGTTCATTTTCTTTTCTTTTTTCCTTCTTCACTTTCTTTCTTTTTCTTTTTCTTTTTCTCTTTCTCTCTCCTCCATTTTTGCTTTCTGTTTTCCTCCTCCTTTGACTTTTTCTTTCTCTCTCTTTTCTTTTCCTCTTTCTCTCTCTTTCTCTCTTCTTTTCTTCTCTTTCCTTTTCTTCTTTCATCTGCGTTCCGTCTCTTCTGTCTCCTTTTCTTCTTTCCTCTGCGTTCCGTCTATTCTATCTCCCTTTCTCGTGTGTGTATCTTCTAATATATATATCTCCCCCTATCTATATAGGTTTAGGGTTATATCTATATTTAGATTTAATTTGAATCTCAATTAAAATTTTCAACACAAGTCTATTGAGGCCCGTTTAATTCCAACTTATTTAATATATATTTTCTCTCCAAGGAAATCATCTTTGGATTTTGCCATTTTCCCCACTTTTGAATTATTTTCTACAATTCTTCATTAAATATAAAGTTTTAACTACGAAACACAATATAACATAAATTAGATAGAATTTAATCACAAAAGGCAATAAAACATCATGATTTAGGGTTACGAAAAAGTGTATAAAATACATTTATCACCCCTTATAAAATACTTATTCTCGAAAATCAACTTCTAACTTAAGATTCTCGTCTAATTTCATCTTGTTGGCTCTAGATAATCCACACAAAAATTTCACGAATGGACTCTGTATTCATCTCAATGTTTCCCTATACTAGTTCAATCATCTCCAAACTAGCCTATAAGTGGTATAGGGAAGTATGTAATCGTGACTTTTCGAGATTTAATCAACTATGTTCAACTTTTTCTTAGAATGTGAACAAGTTCATTAACACACAATACAAAACATGTGTCATGCGCGGTGAAGATCAAGATTCACATAAACATCTATCAATCAACTCACATGTAATATCTCCACATATTTTAGTCTAACACATAATTTTAATATGTACATCATTGCGGCAAGACAATCTAACCCAAACAAACACACAAAAGCAATAAAAATGCCTAAAAGAAAATATTTTTGTGATTTTCTTTAATTTTCTGATTTTTTAACCTCGACAATAACTCAAAAGCAGTAAGCTATATATAACAATCGATGATCATATAAATCAAATAGCCATCCCCAAACTTAACATGTGCATTGCCCGCAATGTATAAAAATAAGACTATGAAATGCAAAAAGAAAGGCAAATAGGGAACAAGGATACTGTCCTAGTCAATCGACAGTGGTGAATGTGGAATGGTATGTAAGCCTCAAAACTCGCTGGATCTAAGGAAGATGGAGGAAGATATGGAGACAGGCGTGCTAGAATCTCCCTAAACAAAGCAGACTGCTGGCCCATCTCAACCTAGATGCTGCTCACAATATCAAAACTCTCATCAATCTATCCCTGCATGCCTCTCAGCATGTCATGGGACCAATCAACCCGAATATTAAGATGATTAATCCATCAGCATATCAATCCAAACTTAACAATCTGATTATAAATGAATGCCCCCAAATCAATTTTTGAGACCCCGTGCCAAGTGAAAGAGAAGACCCACTTTGATAAGTTGAAAGTTGACATATATGAAGTAGGCTCAATGTTGTGGCAAATGAATTTCATCTACACTGTCGATGAACGTGTGAACTTATTATATTCAGACTCCTTTCCTACCTCTTCTTGTCCTCTGTAGAGCATCTGAACCATCAGGGTCATATCGTACTCCATAGGTATTGGGACGATGTTGTCCCAAGTCAAACCATAATATTAATCATCACCTCAGGGGTGAACATCACCCACTTGTCCCTAATCCATGTGTAGTGCTCATGTTAACTTTCCTGAATGTCGATCTGGCGGTTGAATTTTGTATAAAACTCTTGAACTATAGTAAGATATATCCTACATGTCTTATCTATCATCCCTGCCCAATGCGCTCAGCCTATGAGAGTAGCAATTTCATAGCTTGCAAAAATCTCCTAGAATAACCAACCTCTCTGGCCACTTTTCTTGCTTTATCAATTCCAGGTCAAATAACCTCTTGTGATCTACACTAAGGAACCGTTTTATATTATCTTCGTTAACATGTGTACGTGTCGTGGTGTTATATGTGCAAGCCATTTCTTTTCCTTTAGATGTAGAGGCCTCACGTTTCATTTTGGCAGTATCCTGTCACATAAGTAAATGAAATCATTAGTCCAAGTATGCAATGAAATAGACCTTCACGATTTAACTAAAGTGAACACGACGGGGAAAATGGGGGCCGAAAGCATGGGGTGCAATTCTTTAACATAGGGGACGTAGGCATGACACGGGGGCAACGAAATCTAAGGGTTATAGCCGCAAGAGGCAGCCGTAAGTTGGGAACACAGGTTGATGCTTGTGTCCCTCCCAATTTTGTGCACAATGTGCTGTAAACATGAATGTAAGTATGTAGCAGTGCTTATCTATGTAACAAGAGTGTGTCGGATGAGTTTAGTGAAATAATATAAACAAACATTCCACATCAACGTTTTATTAAACATTTGGTAGGCATGGCAAGTAATCAAAATTAAGAATAGCCATGAAATGTGTGTAACCCTCTAAAAATTCACAAATTCATCACGAAAACCAATTACTACCTAAGCCCATTCTCCACTTACTGCATTATTCATAGCAAATTTCTAAAGAAACTCAAGAAAAATGACTAAAGAAACTAGCCTCGGGTATATCCAATGTACCTTTGATTTCTTGAAAATTGGTGGATGGAAGTAATACAAAATTTTAGATTGATGTAAGAAGGCACCCAAACTTGAAGACCCAATTGGAATTTGGAGGGATTTTGGGGACTATACTGTGAAAACGTGTGTTGGGTGCGTGTGAAGATGATGGGGGTAATAATGAGGAATCAAAATTGGATTGAAGTTTTAAAACTCCCAACCCGAGTGTGAGGTGCGCGCCTCACCCAATTGCCTCGCCTGATTTCGCAAGTAGGCGCGTATGTGGCCAGCAAGCCAAGACTCCCGCCCTGCTTTACTAGTAGGGGATTTTTCCCCTGCTCTAATTTTATTTCTCAATTTAACCCCACTCGACTCCGCCAAACCTCATTTTTCCATGCCAAATTTGTTTTCAAAGATAAAAAGTGCATGTAGACCAGAGAAATTTTTTAAAACTCACTTCCAATCTTGAAAATCTTGTTTATGCTCATGGTTAGCAGAAAAACCACTTTTTGCGCTCTAAACTCAAGCTTTTCACTACGATCACTCCACTATGCTATGAACACCTCCAAAAATGTTTGAAAGGCGTGAAAGTGGTATGAAACACAAAAATTTCATGAGATTCAAATTGTCGTGATTAGTATACTTTTGATTGTTTAATGCTCTAAAAACCTCAATTTTCACTCGAATCATGTGAGTTTTTCTCCAAAACAACCAAGTGTGGTTTTAAAACCCTCAAACTCATGCAAAACATGTTTAAAACTTGTCTGGACACATGCAAGACTCTTATGACCTACGTGATGGATGAACGATGCCTATCAGTCATGTTTTCACTAGCGGTAGCATGGCAGCATTTTAAGGATATTTTCCAGATACCTATGAGTTCAGGAGAGGGTTTCAAATAGAGATTCCAGAGATGGAGGTATTCTGGACAGTATGTTCGTTGTGGACATATTCATATTAGCATTCATCTACTGATATTTTGGTATCTATGGACTGCGAGAAATGATGCAAAGCATAGGAGGATTCGCATGGTAGCCAGACGTATAATTTGGAGGGTCTATCGCATGATCTCTTTTCTTCCCCATCTTTCTATATTCTGGTTTGGTGGCACACTCCATGAGTCGGATCTATCAAGATCAATTCTAATGGATGTGTCAAGGATGGTTATGCCAATGAGGGAGACATCATCAGAGATCACATAGGACACTGTATCAGGGCTTTCTCAACTTCGTATGGACCATGCATGATATTAGAGGCAAAGCTCCGGGCTATTCTTAATGGGATTTAACTAGCTCAAGGACTGGGTTATTCAGCGATTTGGGTTGAGTAGGATTTCGAAATGGCTATTCAGTGCATCACTAAAGGAGGAGGACAATGGGCTATTCAGGGCATACTTAGATGTATCACAGACATCATATCCTTCGACAAAAATACAGTCTCCCACATTTACAGAGAAGGAAACCAAGTTGTAGATGCTCTTGCTGCTGAAGTTTAGGATCATCGACTATATCAAGTATATGGACCACTTGACATACCACGATATATTAGGGCACTAGTACAATTTGGCAGACATGGATTACCCAATATCAGAGTTTGAATTTTATTTTAACTTTCAATCTTTTTTTGTCTATTTTTTACATTAGTTTTTATTGTAAATGAAGTAGTACTTCCTTGTTTACTACTTTATTCTTCGTCATTTACTTTCATTGTAAGGGAAGTAGTACTTCCTCATTTACTACTCTTATTATTTTCATGTAACCACGGTATTTATCCGCCACAAGTGAGGGCATATTAATAAAATCTTGGAGGTATCGCCTTCCTTTATTTAAAAAAATACTTTAACACACCAAATCAATAAATATTATATTCTGATGCATTAAAGCTAAATATATAATAGGAAAGAGAATTGGTTGCCTCACAACTAGTATTGGTTTATAGCTCGACTTTGTTGTTTAGACTACTCTGTACTATCAAGTGGTACAATTGTCTTCTCATTGGAGTAGTCACTCCCCAATAAGCTTTCAAGCATTGCCCATTGACTTTGAACCTCCTCAAGGATCTTGAGATACTACATCCACTACACCATGTGGAAACATAGCTATTACGGTGAAAAGACCTAACGACCTAGACCTTAGCTTCCTAGTAAATAGTTTGAGGCGAGAATTGAACATAAGAACCCGTTGACCAACCTCGAACCCTTTTTCCTTGATGTGTCTATTGTGGTTTGGTCTTTTCTATGTATAACTTGGCATTGTCATAAGACGCCAACCTGAATTCGTCAAGCTCATTGAGTTGAAGGATACCCAGCTGACTTCATATCAAAATTAAGCATGCGTGTAGCCCAATATGCCTTCTCAACTCGTAAGTGACAAGCTTTGTCATAAACCAGCAGACACGGAGACAAGCCAATAGGAGTTTTGAAAGCTATTCTGTACACCCAAAGCGCATCATCCAACTTCTTTGACCAGTCTTACGCTATACGTTTAATGTTGCTTCAAGAATCTTCTTTGAGTCCATGTTAGAGATTTCCACCTTCCCACTAGACTGAGGATGATATGGAGTTGCGAAGTGATGTTTGACCCTGTACTTAGCCAGTACTGCTACAAATTGACGTTTTGTAAAAGTGCTTTCTACCATCACTAATAATAGCTTGTGGAGTGTCATACCTCGGGAAAATATTATTCCTCCAGAACCAAGTCACAACCCATCCGTTGTTAGTTTGCAAAGCTAAATCCTCCACCCATTTGGACACCTAATCCACTACTACTAAGATGTACTGTTGACCCTATGAAGATGTGAATAGTCCCATGAAGTCGATACCCCAAACATCGAATATTTTCACTTCTAAAATGCCGTTTAAGGGAATCTCGTTTTTCCTGCCGTTTAAGGGAATCTCGTTCT
Source organism: Fraxinus cuspidata (assembly GCA_903798385.1). Lineage (NCBI taxonomy): Eukaryota > Viridiplantae > Streptophyta > Magnoliopsida > Lamiales > Oleaceae > Fraxinus > Fraxinus cuspidata. Next base: position 4,201 of record CAIGRP010099955.1, on the reverse strand, counting down.
TCCTTGAGATAATTTCGGTCCTCTGACATTTATCACATCTCTTCATCAAAGCATAGGCATCCTTGAACAACATAGGCCAATAAAAACATGATTGTAGGACTTTTGCTGTTGTTTTAGTTGCTGGAAAGTGACCTATGTAGGGTGAAGAGTGACAGTGCTCAAACAGTTGATTTTACTCCTATCTATGCGCAGAACATCGAATTTTCTAACCTTCATAGAGAAATGGATCATCCCAAAAATAGTGTTTAAGACCACTGAAAATTTTCTTCTTTTCATGACTCAAGTACTCTGGCGGAATGACAGAACTGACCAAATAATTTACATAATCTGCACACCACGGTGTCGTCTTAATCTAAAAAAAGCATATCATCAAGGAATTCATCATTGATTTCATCTGTAGGGTTTGGTTATTGAGATTCAAGGTGAGATAAGTGATATGTAACAACATTATCACTCCATTTTTGTCCCAGATTTCTAAATCAAATTTTTGCAAAAGAAGTATCCAATGAACGAATCTAGATTTTGCATCCTTCTTGTTCATCAAATATTTCAATACTAAGTGATCTATGTACACAATCACCTTTGATTCTTTGACCAAATCAAATATGGCCTAAAATTTTTCAAAGGCGAAAAGCACTGCCAAAAGTTCATTTTCTGTAGAAGCATAGTTAAACTGAGCCTCTACCAGAGTTTATCTAGCATAGTGAATTACTTGTGTAACTTGTCCTTGAACTGACTCAAAATTGTCCCTACCTCATACTCTCTAGCATCATACATCAGCTTAAATGGTAAATTCTAATTAGGGACAATCAAAATTAGAGTTGAAACCAACTTTTCTTTTAGAGTGTTAATGCAACCAAACACTCTTTAGAAAGGTGAAAAGGCACACCCATTTCCAACAAGTTATAGAGAAGTATTGTATCTTGAAGAAATCTTTGATAAACCAAAGATAGAATTCGACGTAACCCAAAAAAATTCTGATTCCTTTCAATAAAATGAGTGGGGGTAGCTTCTCAATCACCTATGTTTTTGCTATGTCAACCTCAGTACCTCTAGCAGATATTAGCTATCCCAACACAATCCTCTCCTGAATCATGAAATGACATTTTTCACAATTAAGCACAATGTTAGTTCTCTCACAACACTGGAATACCAATCCCAATTAATTGAGACATTCCTTTAATGAAGCCACAAAAATCGTGAAAACATCCACGAACACCTCGATAATATACCTTACCATGTCTGAAAACATGGACATCGTACAACGCTGAAATGTGGCTAGGGCGTTGTATAAACCAAATGGCATCTATCTGTAAGAAAATGTTCCATAGGGGCACGTGAAGATAGTTTTCTCCTAATCATCTGGTTCGATAGGAAACAAATTGTATGCATGCCACGCAAGCCTTTCCAATATGTGATCAATGAATGGAAGGGAAAAGTGATTATTTATGGTCGCATTGTTGAGTTTGAGGTACTCAATGGAAACTCTCCATCCCGTGACTGTGCGCATTAGAATGAGCTCATTATTGTCATTCAGAACCACAGTAATTCTTTTTTTTTCAGCACTACCTTTACTGGACTGACCAAATGACTACTGGATATAAAATATATGATCCATACATCTAAACGCTTCAAAACCTATTTCCTCTCCATATCCTGCATAGTCGAATTCAATCTACATTGATTCTCTATTGAAGGCTTGTAATCTTCTTACATTAGAATTTTATGCCTATAGGTGAGTAGGTAACTGTTTGAGCTCGAGTGTTGGAGATTGCTGAACATTCTTCTACCTTTTTATTTTCAGGTAGCAAGTCATAAGAGTGTACCAAACATGCCTCAAGTGGTTCTTGAAGGTGATTGAATCCAAATGTCTCTGTCACTACTACTCCATCACATCAATCTATATGTAAGAGTCTGACATGTTCATAATTTTGAATGCCTTAAAGATGTTGATTTTTAGTTCTTCTTCATCTAGCCTCAAAATCAACTGACCATTCTGCACATCTATTAAAACTCTACCAGTAGCAAAAAATGGACAACACAATATGAGAAGGATGTCCTTATCTTCTTGCATATCCAGGATAATGAAGTCTATTGGAGATATGAACTTGTCAACCTTCACCAAAATATCTTCAACAATGCCTCTATGGTGTTTGATCGACGTGTCAGCTAGCCACAATAAAACTATATTGGCTTTTGCTTCTCCCAAACCTAATAAAGGCATTAAGTTAATACTTGCTCATAAATCATATTATGCTTTATCTATATACTTGTTACCAATATTACAAGGAATAGTACAACTCCTTGTATCTTTTAATTTCGGTGGTAACTTAAGTTGGATTCTTGCACTGCACTCTTCTGTTACCATGACCATTTCATGATCCTCTAACTTTATCTTGTTCGATAGTATGTCTTTCATGAACTTAGCATAGCTGGGCATTTGAGCTAAGGATTCTGTAAATGGTATGTTGATATGCAACTTCTTAAACATCCAAAAACTTCGTAAACTGCTTATCAAGCTTGTGTTTTGCAATTTATGCTAGAATGGAATCGGAGGTACACAAGCTTTGACAGGAGTGGTTGCCTTAACCTTTGGATTGTTTAAAGATTCTACTCGATTGTCTTTTGTGATTTCATCAGACTGATTCACGTGATCCTCTCCCTATGGTACGTACATTATCTATAACAGTAGTGGTTTAATATGTATTTCTAGTAACTGAACTTCACTACGTGTAGTGATGGCTTTGACCTATTCCTTTGAGTTTGTTTCTATGTTGCTAGGCAAAATCCCCTGAGTTCTACCTGATAATGCAATTGTTATCTGTCCCACCTGTTATTTTAAATTATTGATAAATGTCTCTTGATTCTAAAAATAAGACTCAGTTTTCGTGGTGTATTGAGAGATCAAGTCTTTCAATCGAGGCTTCATATTCTTGTTTAGGAATATCAAGACATCTACCATCTTATGGTATTCTAGGTGTAATCCACAGAAGAAGATGTAAACCTATGCTTGTTTAGGAATATCAAAGTCATGAAACTTCCTAAACATATCATTGAATTGTGCCCAAGATTCAGGATAGGTATCGAGATATTTCTATTTGAAAGTATGGATTTTATTTCTGATTTGGTAGACTCGAGATGGTGAGAAGAATTTCATTGTGAACTTTTGCACCATAACATTCCAAGATAAGATACTCCCAAGATGTAAAGTGCGAACCTACCCTTTGCTTCATCCTTCAAAGTGTGAGGGAATAGCTGCGTTCTAAATGCATTAGCTGACATTCCTTCATGACTTATAACTTCGTACAAGAAGAAAAAAATGTATATGTGTTCATGAGGATTCTCTGCAACTTTTGCCCAAAAACCAAATGTCCTGATGATTCTGAAAAAGATTGATGACATCTGGTCGAATATGAAAATTAGGCTGCCAGAAGTGTAATACCCCGAACTTCACATCACATTTGGCCAATATGATTCATGAATTTTATTCAATTTATAATGTCATTTGCATAAATTTTTTTAATAGACTTCTCTTAAAATGTTGCATCTGATTATTGCAGTTTTAGGACATTTGTATGGTATTAGCCCTTTACTCCTCGACCTAGTTGGTGAATTTTACGTTGAGCTATGGTAGAGAAAAAAAATTAATCTGGATGTTGGAGATTGACTTGCCAAGCAATGAGAATATTGAAAAGTCCAGAATTAGTATCGACAAAGTTGCACGTTCACCATTCGATTGATCAAGGTAGCCTTAAATCCTAAACAGGTGATTGACACATTTGTACATGAGGCATGAAGTAACATGATCACAATGCGATAAGATAAGGTTTATATGACGCTATAAACATTGAGGTGCAAATCGGTCGAGAATTGGGTGCCAATCGAGTAGGTAATGAATGAACGGTTAAGAAATTAGCTCAATAAAATATTTTAGGATATTAGGGCAAGTAAAGTGGATTGTAAACACATCAAAATAAGCCAAGGATACTTGATTTGTACCTGCAACTATAGGTACAAAATCAGATTTTAACCCCAAGAGACCACCTCATGCTTGGTACACATCTTACCTATTGATTTATCCTTGTAATGGTAAGTTCCTTTGCCCTTAAGCATTAGACACGTTTACCTCTCCTTTAATACTTCAAATATGTAGCATATTATCCCTAAATTTTATATAAACCGTCCAAGGATTGGTACAAAA